>JACXGI010021589.1:0-10039 GCA_016801175.1 Esox masquinongy | reverse complement strand
ACACACACACACACACACACACACACACACACACACACACACACACACACACACACGTAATGTTTCAACACCTCTCCGTTCATCACTGTTGTAGTCTACTGGCATGTCAAAATGCTCCCAAACTGGACATTTAAACAGAGCTGCTATTAATAAACTGACATCTACCACATCAACACTCATCATAATAAAACTAGGCGTTGTGCCGCGAGTTAGCCTCACAAAACAGTTGAAAAAGCGCCAACAATTATTATTATTTCAGTTACGATGTGCACAAAGGCTCACGTACAAACAGAATAGCTGTACCAGCAGAACCATCAATTCCAGAGACATTCAACAAAGCTTAGATAGCTACTTATTTTGAAAAATGCTTTGAAATGTATCGATTCAGGCTCACGTGGAACCATAAAGAGCCGAATGTGTACCGTTACAGCTCTAATGAATGGTTGTCTGGGGTGAGGCTGTCCTCCGTCTCAGAGGGATGGGGCCAGCTCCTGCCAGGGAAATCTGATGTGTCGGACTGACATGAATATTCATGTAGTGCCCTGAAAGAGACCTGTCGCACACTGCCGGCCCCACACTCCAACAGCACAGGGACCAGAGAGACGGAGGGTCAGATCAAGACAGACAGTGAGAGAGAAAGTGAAAGACAGCCCGCAAGACAGGGAGAGCGACAGAGAGCCAGGGAGCGAGCAATCAAGAGTGAACGAGAAAGAGCCAGTCCACCACCCTGTCAAGGGGTGTACGTGCGCACTACAAACAGGAAGGTGTGAGGGAAACAGGCTTTTGTCTGGGCCTCTCAGGAAAGAGTGCTGCTGGCTGAAGGACACGGAGGAGGCTGAACACCAGTTCTACCACCGCCCTGTCTGTCCAGTTTTATGCCAAACCCAGTAAGGGGTCCCTCCAGCCCCCCAAACCTCTTCCTGGCCCTCCCCTCACAGATGTTTCCTGCCCTCCTCCAGCCCCTCGCCAGGCACCAAAAGAGGAAGGGACCACCAGGCTGAACGGGGCGGTCCAGCCAGCCACGGTCCCCTCGTCCAGTGTTGTTGCGGTTACACTTGGCATAAACCTCCGGGGCCAACAGACGGTGGACAAATTTGGAGCAGAGCAAGTACCGTCTTCAGCTTCGTGTGGAGTCCAAACTAACTGTGCTGGTGGACAAAGACTTACAGGCCACAAACACACGCGCATTCACAAACATATCTGATGTTTACCATCTTTGTGGGGATGTTTTTTGGATCCAAAACACTAACCAGAAATAGCAGATTTCTTTGTCGGCCGTAAAAACATCTCTACAAGTTCTAATGTTTTGCTCACATCACTCTTTCATCACAGGGAACATCCTTTACTCGCAGGGCTTCCAAATGTTGTCCCTGGGTTTACATTCAGGGGTTTAACTGGGGGTTTCAGATTTAACTGACACCCGGATGGAAGCAGTGTTCAGGTGTACCAGCTCCATCAGGCCCAACGGCCAGTATAACAGTGGATTACCACTGAAACCCCACAGGAGCAGACAGACAGACTAACTCAATCTGCCTGGAAGGACAGGAGGCACACGGCGATCCCACTCTGTATTTATAAACGCCCTTGAAAATTATCCACAGAGATGGGCCTGCTATGTATACCCAGTGGTCAAGGGAGAAGGGGGGGGGATCAATAGCACTAAGATAATGGAAACAGCCGGAATGGGTAAAGCTCCCCTGGCTGAAATCTCATCAGAGCCTGGGTCTGGTGATCGGGTCTGGTGGGGAGGGGGCACGTCAGTGACGGGGCTGGGGGTTCCACTAGGGGGTTCCACTAGTTCCACTGGGGAGGGGGCTGGGGGTTCCACTAGGAGTGGGTCGCCTGGTCGGTGTGGAAGCCTAAAAAGGGGCCTGGTCAAAAGTAGTGCACATAAAAAATAATAACTAAACTAATGGAGGCATTTGGCACGCAGTGGGATCGCGTCGCACAGCAGAGCTCGCCAACACGTTTAACGGACAGCAATTACGCGCTGGTTTCATTCTTTGCCCATTGGTTTCAAATTGGAGAGAGAAAGGGAGAGAGAAGAAGCAGAACGGTATGAAGAATCTCTCAACGTTCACGTGACCAATATGGCCGTGTTTTGAATTATCATGGAAGGTCTTCTGACCCGAGGATACGGAGGATGGATGTGTGTGGCCAGAGCACCATGTCGACAGCAACAGAAACGCTACCTCCTCTCAGCGCAAAGCTTCTTTAACATGACATTATAAACACTAACAACATTGGAAAAAGCAAGACATAACAACTGACCGAATGGCATGAAAACAATACAATGCGTAATTGTTTGTTGAGACACTTGGATTCTCTCCTGACAACAACACACAGAGCTGGTCGGGGCTAGCGGAGAGCTTCTAGAGTCCGGGGAGGTCTAGGACAGGAAGGCCGGGCCATAAGGATCGATATGCCGTGCATTAGACCCTCAGGCACATCCCTCGTAAATTACAGTTCAGAACAACAACAGCCTCTTTATACATTCCCTAAATCACGCTCTACTATAGACAGAACATTTGTTAAGGTCCCTCAGTGCCTCTGCTCCGTGCGTGACCTGGCTCTGAAGATGCCTTTAACCATGACCACCTCATGGATGGTGGTACGTCCACCTGGACTGGGTGGGAGAACATGAGGCTGACCCTGAGCATATAGACAGGCAGAGAGACCGGGAGGGAGCATAGCATTACAGAAACAAGGCAAAGCCCCGATCACAGAGGACCAAGGTGACATTTAGACTAAAGGATAGAGGTACAGCAAAGACTGACATGACATCATTACAACCAAAAAGGTTTTCAGGACAAATTCAAATGGTTTGTGCCCTTCCTTGCTACAAGCTATTGACCAGGCCTATGCTGTATGTGGGGTATTATGAAGTAATGTAGATCAATGCATATTAATCCACTCCGAGGAATAAAACCACAACAATAAGGACCAAGGTCAATGTATAATCAATATACAACGTATCAATCCTTAGACCACTGCAGGATCAGAATGAATATCTAGACCTCTAATGATGAATTGAGACCCATTATGGTCGTACCAAACAGCACTTTAACAACCTTCCAAGACCAGTGCATCACAGCAGCAGATAAAGTACAGCAAGTGATTCATCTAATGTTGATTTCCAATATTTCCCCTCTCATCCTGTTCTACCTTAAAATAATACTTTGGAAACGATTCAATGCTCCAAATCTGACTCCAACCATGGTGACGATAAAACATGCTTGGATTACTGAGCTCCGCATCCAGCGGGAGCCAGAGGACGGCGTCGACAGTCACCCCACCAGGAGATCATATTGACCAGACAGTGGCCCTGCATGACTGCCTTGCCCCTAAATCCATTTCACTGCAGCTTTCTCTCCCGTCCGCCTACATTACCATTCAACGAGGCACCAATCCGCACTGATTATGCCAAAGTTCTGCAACCCCATTGATTGCTGAGGTAGCAATACCATCCGCCTTGGACTTGAGTGGTGTAACACTCCCCCCTGAGGGAGGGAAAGGCATTTAGCGGCCAATGAGGTAGTAAACGCCACAACACAGCAGAAATGAGCCAGGCAACAGGCTTGGATGGATGCTAAATGCAACTGAGCGGCAGGCTCCATTAACAACCCTGCCTAGTCATTTCACAATATCAGTACCAGCATTTTCCCTTCGTAGCTTTTCTAGATTTATTTTTTTAAATAAGGAGCCAATTTGTCGAGACCATTTTTCCTTTACATCAAACCTGACATTTTGTCATGGCTCTTTTGTTCTTCTACTGCTGACATGATGAAGTTTGGAACCTTGACTTACAACAAAAACTAAAGCATCAAATCACAACACAAACTAGTGGGAATTGCAACACATCACATAACAGTGTCTAAGTATTAGTATACCATCCTATTACCCTGGCTCTTCCCAGGCCTGAATTATTCATGAGTCTGTTCTCTCACAGACCCACCCACCCAATCAAAGCAAAGCCAGGAAGCCCCAGTGACACAGCAGGGGGAGGGGCCAGGCTCCAGGGGAGGAGCACAGGGTTCAGGACAGGGAGAGTAGTGGGCTAGATTTACAGTTCTGTCATCAGATGCCAAGCTGGCCTTCCAGCCAAACAGCGTCAATGACCCCTGGAGTTGCTCCCTTGTTCATCTTATTCCAATGTGTTTCGTGAATATTCATGAACTGTCATATCAGTATTTAAAAAAAACAGTAGTTAAGCAGCAAATAGTCTTGGTGTGTTTCACTGGAATTCATTTATTCACAATAGCAGTGCAAAATGCAAAGTGTTTGTCCAGTGGATGAATGCTGGCAGTGACAATCTTGTTGAAAGAATGAAAACAAAGGCAGAGCTCCTCCAGTGTGGTTATGTGACATAACTATTAACCTCACATCAAGAGAGATGGGAAGAAATATAGCAAATATTTAGGACCGCCAGAGAAATGCGCTCTGCAACAAAGGTAGACGTAAATGAATAGAATTCCTCCTTTGCTTGGCACAACACAATTGATGATGACCTTAATGATATTTCCATCTCTACTGCAGCTTCAGTCAGTCCTGTGCTTCAAGGGAAACTTCATTAACCTTTAAAAGGTCTGCTCATCACACCAACTCTCATTAACCACGTCTCCCAACAGAACACGATGCTTCTCAGCTCATCCTCGAATATGCATGGATAACACACAGGACTAAAACATGGACGATATAAAGAGACTAAAGGCCTAAGCTATGGATGATACACAGGACTGAAAAACAGATAATATAAAGATATAGATAATTAGGACCACACCAGCCATCCTGGATATTTTCCATTCCAGGGACCACCAAAATGAACATCACAATTTTGTCCAATGTGTCCTAACTATGGATGAAAAGGTCTCATGTGATCTTTCCTCTTCTATCCATCTCTAAAGAATGAAGGACTAAGGAGAAGATGGCACCCTACTACCCTACAGACGGGGCTGTACGCCACCTATGCCTTAACCACCTCCCAAATACACACAGACACACCTAATCAGATCAACACTTTGAGTGGCAGGACGCCGGACGTGCTGTTATAGACAAATGCAAGGTTAAGCCTCTGTAGTAGACAGTCTGCTCTGTCCGTCCACTACACACACATTGATTTGTGAGCATTAACTCGTACGCTAGTCTGAACAACAACAGACTCATATCCAAGTGCATGCCTGCACCTCACAATCCATGAGATTTCGTCAATTTCCAGCAAATTTAGAAGAACATCCGAGGCGTTCTGGACGACAACAAGCTGAATGTGGAAAACCAATATGATGGGCCACTACACAGACGCAGCCTGTCCACATGGAACCCTATTCCCTATAGTACACATGTACAGTCTCCGCCATTGTCTGGGAAAGGGTGGCACAAGAAACGGGGTTGATGTTAATGAGGATTCATCACCAGAGGGCTCATTTAGATGCATCACTTCCTTTTGATAATGAAGACAAACATTCTGGAAGCTCTCCACACCGCCTGGTGGCATTACAACACGGCAATATCACAGGCATCCAGGACGCCTCAGTGGCTCTGCTTGGGGGCCTGTGGCGGAATGGATGAGCAGCATAACACAGTACGGACAGAGTACAGACACAGTACAGACAGACAGAGACACAGAGCGGTGCTGTGGCTCGGCTGGGCAACGGGCTGTCAATCAGACAGTGAAGGGGAGACCCCACCATAACAGACACACTCCCTCTCCTTCAGGCTGAGGTGCCGTGTAAAGAGTTACCCACATCGTTTGGAAAAGTGAAAACTACAACACAGACCAGTGGCTCTGCAGATTGTGCCAAAAACGCACCGTGAAATAGGAACACTCAGCGGACTCACATCTATGAGTAGGAATAAGGCATTGAGACGTATATAGCGTGCATGCATTAAGAAATGACGACAGCAGCGCCACTCGGCCAAACCCAGGGAATCACGCGGCCTCCTAACCCAGCAGAGCGCCAGCCACAGAAGGGATTACGACATCGCTTACTTTGGAGGACCACGGCTGCAAGCAGTTGGCATAGCAACGGACCAGGAAAGCCATTCGCGCAGCCAGACCAGGCGAGGGAAAGTTTCCCCTCAACAGATAAAGGAAAAAAAGGAAATCTGACGCAGATTAGACTGAGGCTTCTATCAAAAGGTACGAAAAGGAATTCGCCCCGGAAGACACCGAATCCTAATGGTTGTCCAAACGTCCTCCGGTTTCAGTCACGCTCTAGGGTCGATTGACAGGTGTCAATTAAGAAGCCGGTGGCGACAGAGGATCACTTGTGACCCGCCCCTCCTAAGCAAGTCAAGAAATGGAAGACCCCAACTCATTGCAGAAAAGCTGCTCAGTTTGACATCTCCAGAGTGCTGAAAGCAGCAGAATCCACAGCAGCAGGTCGCGTGGTCACAGTGTCGATTATCCTGAGAACTGGCCCGAGGTTCAGCCACGTTGTGGCCACTGTTGACAGCAGGATCTCCTCAGAGAGAAGTCAAATCAAACATATCAAATAAAACGACGTTGCGCCTCTCAGCGTGTAAAGCCAGAGGTCTACTGAACGCCTCGGTTCCTATGCCTGACGGAGAGCCTCTTCTTCAGTGGTGTTGTCTCCACTCCCAGAAACAGACAGCCAGCAGGAGTTCTAGCCTGAGTAACTCTGTGCTGCTTGGCTCACTGCAGCGCTACTCCTCCCTCCCTCCCGGTCTCTCTGGCAGCGTGCGTCAGGGTCTGCACTCGTCCATCTCCTGAGGTGCGAGACTACCTGCTCCCGTTCAGCAGCTCCTCAGACCCAGCGCAGCGCTCCTCCCTGCTCGCCCAGGAGAACCTCCCCGTCTATTGGACGCTCAGCCGCAAAGAGCCGACGTCTAATAGGCAGAGGGGAGGGGGGAGGGAGAGGGGTGGAGGGAGGGAGGGGAGCCCGGCTGAAAAAGAATGACATCACCTGTGTACGGAGAGGGTTGGGAGGAGGGACGGAGGAAACTGTATTAACCGATTGGCTGTCTGGTGGGAGTGAGGGAAAGGGAGAGCCGGGCATCTTTATTGACCAGGCATCAACATTAAGCTTTGTGTATTCAGTAACCTACGCCCCTTCAAATAAATACAGAAATAGGCTGACAGAGGAAAGGGCATAATAAATCACAGCATGTCATCTGAACCCAGAACAGAGGATAGTGGCACACAGCACGCGTCTGCACGGGAATTATGCTAATGGGTCTGCTTTTGACAAAACCTCCATTCATGTGGCTGGTTGTGAAATGGGATTTAAAATTCAGTACATTGCTTTGATGTTCAGCACAATAGTATTAACCCAGTCGAATGATACCGGGCCAAAAAGACATGCAGGGAGATCTGTGAAATGTGTACTTCTGCAAAGAAAACATTTTACTAAGAAATCCAATCCTGTACAAGCGTTAGACTGTAGGGTGTCGGACCAGTCCAGCATTGAGGGATGTGAAAACAGAAACAGCGCTGGGTATCGGTCACAGAGGGGGGCATAGCTCTGGTTATCCCCGTTGTAAAGCTGTGCATGTCCTAAAGCTGTACGCGTGTCACCGAGCGGACAGATGGGAATGTCTCCCTGCACCACTCTTACAGAGAGGGGGAACCGAAGCCCTGTTTACCAGGCTCCCGCACCACCGCGTGCTGCTAAAGGATGACATCATTCTTTCAGTGAGTGGCCAATAGGAGGCAAGCACATGGAGCCTTCCAGGGAGAGCTGTCTGATGGAGAGGGAGATTCAGAGAGGAGAGGATGCAGAAACATCTATCAATTATTTTTTCCTTGTCATGCTAAGGGCTATTTTTAAAACACAGCCCATAGCTCACAATATATCAGTCAAATAGTTTTAGTATTCAGATTGTTTTACAATTATATATTTGCTTTCACTGTTGTTATAAATCATGTTTATTTTTTTCAACTGGCTTTGGCAATGTAAACAAATGTTTCCCATGCCAATAAAGCCTTTAAAATTGAATATGAATGGAGAGGAGAGAGAGTTGGAGAGAGACAAAGAGAGAGAGTGGGAGAGAGACAGAGAGACTGAAAAAGAAACTGAAAGAGAGGACAACAAAGTCTTTAGTTTGGAAAAGAGGACAGCACGAGACGGCTCATGGTCCCTTGGGGAGATTTCACAGTCCAAATCCATCCTCCTGACCCCTGACCCAGCCCCTCAGGAGGAATAAAAGGACTTGTAATGGATTAGTGCTTGGTAGAAGAAGGGCCAGTGAGATGGGGAGAGAGAGAGCTCATTTGCAGTTACTCAAAGCATTGTGTGACTCAGATAGTTTGATGAGGGTGTGTGCGCGCGCGCGTGTGTGTGTGTGTGTGTGTGTGGGGGGGGGGGGGGGTATTAACAGATCTGCTCATCTCTGAATTCCTTCTCCAACAGTCAGAGGAAACCTTATTATCGCTTTTTTTTTATCCACATCTCCCAAACTACTTCACACACACACGCTAAGAGAGAGACACAGCCAAACATGTCACAGCATTTTGTCAATACAGACCCAGTGTGGGTTTTAAACAGGCTTTGTTACTGAGGTAGAGCAGAGAGAAAAGAACAGACGTCAGGCAGGATGTGTATCCTGTGTGTGTGTGTGTGTGTGTGTGTGTGTGTGTGTGTGTGTGTGTGTGTGTGTGTGTGTGTGTGAGAAGAGTTAAACCATCAACTCCAGATCACAACAGTAAAGCTGTGACACTTCACTTCAGACAATGGGAAAAATAGATTTGTGCGGTTTTCTCACAGAAACAAAACAAAGATAATGAAGAAGACAAAACGTCCACGAGGCACCACCCAGGAGGCCGTTTGCATCATTCAACCAGCCAGACATCAGGGGACATCAGTCTCTACCTACAGAGAGTTCTGCTTGGTGACACTGTTAGAAGACTGTTTGTACTGTACTTTACTGAGAACCAGGAAGGAATCCTAAAACAGCAGTAGTATTACTAGGAGCAGTAGTATTACTAGGAGCAGTAGTATTAATAGGAGGAGTATAAATAGGAGCAGGAGTATAAATAGGAGGAGGAGTATTTATAGGAGGAGGAGTATTTATAGGAGGGGAATTAATAGGAGAAGGGGAATTAGCAGTTCTAAAAGTAGCATACAAAGGAGCAGAACATCGCAACATGCTAAATGTTCTTATTCCCATTCTCTGCCCTGGGGCTGGTTCTAATCTTATCAGGTAGGGAGACTAAAGCAAGACTGTAGTTTATATTGTGGACAGAGGAGATTACCAAAGCAGCACCCACCCCTCGATTCCAGATGATTATCTAACTTCTGCAGTGGACACTGTCACCTGGCTCATATTACACAATTCCCCTTCCTGTCCCAACACCCGTTTTCAATGTGATTCATTAAGCTTGGTCTCGTTAGGCTGACCTGCCGTCAATCTAAGATACCAGTAACAGAGTTCTATCCCATAACTGTACACATCTGAATATCCTAAATAAAAGGACATAACGACAGAGACCGAAAACAGACAGACAATGGTTTAGATTGTCACCTTCACCGGCACTGTGTTGTGAAGAACTGGTGATGCTCTGTATACAGCACAAGACATTCAGATTAATGATGCTATTTATATATGCTATAGCCTATAAAGACGTTGAACAGAGCACAGGAGGGTAATATAGCCCAGGCTAGACAGGCACTATCCCCACAGCGACACATGAGAAGGATCCAGCCTACCACTCAGAAAATATGGTTTCTCTCTTTCACCATGTTAAATGCTATAGGCAAACCCTACTCACTTACAGCACTGTGCAGAATGTCTTACACCATCTGAGAAAAAGCACCAGAAACTCTCATCATTCATCCAGGTCTTGAATTTGATTAAACTCTTTTAGCCTACAGGACGTGTCACCCCACCCTGGTGGAGGGTTTCGCCCCACCCTTGGTGTGTGGGGACATCTGCCCTGGGTCTGTGGACCCTGCAGAGCTGCACCGAGTGACCATGTTGAGACGGGATCCCTGAGAAATAGGAGGAATCAGTGAGCACTGAACAATAACCCAGATTCAGTCACGTGTATATGTGTGTCTATGTGGGGGGGGGGGGGGGGGAA
>JACXGI010021588.1:0-10048 GCA_016801175.1 Esox masquinongy | reverse complement strand
AATTAGAATACTATCTGCCATGACTACAAGGTTAGACAAGAATTCTGGAAACTCATTGAGGAACATTGTGTATGGCCCGGGGGGCCTGTACATAGTAGCTATGTAAAACGATTTATCAGCCTGGTTAACTTTCATTAGTAAAACTTCAAAAGAATGAAAACCAGTGATGTGTTTGAGAGTAAATTTATATTTACTGTCACAAATAACACTTCAAACTACATTCTGTAATCTGTCATAGATTTTTCAAACTGTACACTGACAAAACTTCAGTGTTCAAAAGGACTTGCGAACTATTTCCTATAGCCACCATACACAACTTCTGCTCTTCGGCAGTGAACTTTAACCGCAACAAGCTATGTGAAGAAAGGTTGCTTCGCCACATTGTACAGCTGTGGAAAACCGGAGACCCCGCAATTATTATATTTTCCTCCATGTTGGTTGTAGAATAGTGAGATATTAGGCTATGGTAGGAACTTTTCACAGGGATACCAGGGAAAGGAGGAACAGACACACCTTTTCTGATTGGCTATTGCCCAACGCCTGCTAGCGCATACGATCACATGACTCCATTGCCAAATCAAAATTTTGGTAGCCACATTTCTTCTTTAAAACGCCTAGTATACACGGCTGATGATTAGGGCACTCCTGGAAGATTTCCCATAAACATTGCTACATCTCGTTAAAAAATAACTAGCTATTTACGCACATAAATTGAAAAAATGTATAATTAATTGAATTAGTTTAGAGAAATTAGAGAAATGCAGTTGTTTAACATAATGATCTACTTAATTAATGAACACTGACATCAGGTCACCATAATGGTAGCATTATGAAATATCACTATATATAAGCATGTGAATCCAGTCTTACTGCAGATATATTTGCTTCTGATTATGCTGAAATAGAAAAACACAATGTAAAAAAAAAAAGGGATATTGGGTCACACCCCCAGGCCAGCTGACAGTCTTGCCTGGGACCGGGACGAGATAATCTTAGATGGGCCCTTTAATGTCAACCCAATGTCAGTTCTGGGGGGCCCCCCCCACCCTGGGCCTGGGACAACAGACCCGTTTGTCCCCCCCTATCGACGGGCCTGCACACCCCTATAGTTACCACATGGTCAAACTGCAGCTGGCACAGAACAGAGCAGCACACATTCTTCAAGACGTAAAGCAAATGTCAGCAGCATGCATATCATTCTCTCTCGGCTTATAGACTAGAGGAAAGACTGATAACGTTTGGAACAGGTGTTATTGTGTTGAAAGTACCAAACTGTCCAGTCAAAAAGTTCTCATAACCTGGACACCCTCAATACCACAAAAACACATGCCACTCAGAGTTCTACTCACAATCCAAAAGTCCAGAGTGGAAGATGGGATGCACACAACACTAAACGACTACATGGAACTCTGCCACCCCTGGTAACTTCAGCTAGCAATGAAATCTAATTTAAAAGACAGAGGTGGCTTGGGGCGGTCCAGCTGCCACTGCCTCTGCTGCTCATTTACAGCTGCAGTATGACTATCAATTAGTTTCTATATAACATTAGAAACATACTCTATTATAACAGGGATGTTTATAATACCTGAGTCACAGGTCTGTAAGCACACAACCTATTATCAATTATCATAGTCAGGTAATAACATTACAATGGGTTGAAATCAATGTGGCCTTACCATGAATAAAACCATCATTTGTTCTGGGGTTTTAATTTACATCAAGAATGTATCACTCTGGATCAGATGGTGGGCCACAGACTTGTCCTCAAAGACCATACAGTACATGAGCTCGAACACACATTAAAGTAAAGAGTAATGTCTGTAATTCTTGTATGCTCCCATGGTGGGTTTATTTGAACACACAGGAACAGATTACGTTTAGATCAGAAATGGATCTCCATCAGGTCATGATGGCCACAAGTGGGCTGTTCTGCTCCTTATCACATTGCACACTCAACCAGGTAGAATAAACACGCTCAGAGCAGAACATTCTCTGGCTAAGGACCAGAATTGAGGTTGCAGCAACTGACCCGAGTGTATCCAACTGAGTCAGATATCCATCCCATTCATCTGAAACGGTGCAGAGACAATTGGCACGTCCTTTTGCAGGACTCCCAGCTACGGTTAGTATGCCACAGCCAGAATAATACCCTTTGCAATGATGCAGTTGCGCCACTCAAAAGCCCTGAAGATGTATTTTAAAATACTTTATATGCTTCTATTCCTGTGCAAAAATGTCTGTACAGTTGTTAAACCATAATGATAACATCAGTGAACAGCTCAGTGTCCATTATGTAAATACCCATTAAACTATGGCTTCTGCTATTGATGTAAGATGGCAGCAAAGCGTTGGTTAGTGCAGAGTTCCACCTGGTCACCAGAAGATGCACCGGAACCATTAAGGATTTAATACTTCTCATCTGAACCTTGTTACCTACTAAATGCATACATAAAAATATTTTGTTCATGACAATGCTTGCAATAGCTTACAAAGCCCAGTTTCGCAAAGGCGTTTAACGCTTAGCTTACCATTTGTATTAGAAACGGCATGGTTCTATGGTTTTAACAATTAACGTAGCATTGAAAAGCTTTTGGGAAACCAGGCTCTGGTTTACCATCTAATATTTAGATTACTTTGAGCCATTATCATAACCTGTGCTTTCATTGTTAAACCACATATGCCCTTGAGTTATAGCTGTAAAGAGGAATTTATACAGAAAAAAGCCTAACAGTATGATTCGAATTGTCCTTTGATTTAACTGGTAGCTCTTGAACCTAATGTCATATACAACATATGCGTTGCGGAAACACAAGTAAACATTGTTTCTGTTTAACAGAATATATTTTACAAAAGTGAGACATGAGGAAACAGTGTCACGGATGTCACCTTCAAGTGTTTATTTACATTTCATTTAACAACACTCTTAATCATGTTTTCTTTACACTGTTAAACCTAAAGTAACACCAAAACAAGTTGCAACTGAGTTGTCACTAACTTAAAGGAGACAAAACCTTAACTTTGGAGTATTTAAACACATCATTCTGAGATGTTTTGAAAACATTCAGTGATTTGTTATAATATTGTTTCTTATTTGCTTAATCGAATATAATTAACAATTATGTTCCACAGCAAGCATTACAAGATACTGAATTTGCCTTTTACATAATAAAATGGAAATGTGGAAACTGGTTGTTTTATCATTGAATGTCATTTCACCAAATGGTTTTGATATCTACTACACCACATGACACAAGCTGCGAGTTTGAATAACCCACAATCTTCTAAAAACAGAGCCTTGTGACTAGATAGGAGGTGAAAGAAGTTAACCAGATTTAACAGTTTCTTCAATAAATGTTGTTGATCTTTGGCTAGAATCATAAAAGCTACATTTTGAGGAACATATTAAGTTGGATATATTCTAATTAAATGTTTTGGTAAAATTAAACAATCAAATCAACTAAACAACTTTAATAAATGTTTATTATATAGTGTACCTCCACATCTGGCTTCTTAACTTGCGGGATCATCTGAGACCAGCCGCACGGACAGCTGCTTAAAATGAGGATTTGCACAGCCAAAGGATTTCTGCGACAACTGTCAGAAACCTTCTCATGGATCTGTGTAGTTTTCATCCTCACCGGGGTCAGCCATAAGATTCGAACAACAAACACATTAGCATTTAATCAGAGATGAAGATACAGGGAGGAGAACCTGAGGCTCATTGCTGTGCCATTCACCCTCCACCATCTCATATTTCAGCATGATATTCTGTACACAACTTCTGGAGCCTGACAATCTCCCCGTTCAGACCTGTCAGCCATTGAGCACTTCTGGAATGTTCTAGATCAACCTGTGGTTACCATTGGTGTCTGTTTGGGCTGCACAACAACATGATTAATCAATGTGGAAAACTACAGGTGTGTTTTATGGAGGTGCATGGGCACCTTTGTTCAGGTATGAGTAACTGCACCCACGGAGAATTGGCACACGTGTCATTGATGCAAGAGCTCTGCTGCTGGTGCCTCAGGGTACCGCTCTCATCTCCTGTGTAAGAAGATGACTGTTAGGTGTTTAACCCCTATACACAGGTGGGCAGAAGAAGAACCTTCTTGAAGCCTGTTTCTTCTAACAGTGTGCTGCTTCCTGCTATCTTAGTCAACATTACCCAAAGTATTGAAATAGATCAAAATTATGACATTTTCTAAACGACCCTGCGAAAGCCATGCATGTCATGTATTTACTGCTACCTTATGAATGTAATGTACACTGACGGATATGAACAGTCTGGTCTGCTGGTTTTTAACACGGGCTGATGTTTTCTGGTTAGGGCCAAAGACAAAGTCTTAGTAGAGACGATCAGCTGACTTTAGCACATAGCCTGCCAGGAAAAAGTGGTAAGAGACACAAAGTTCCTATTACATGACTTATTCCTAATTCCATGGTGAGAGACACAAAGTTCCTACTACATGACTTATTCCTAATTCCATGGTGAGAGACACAAAGTTCATATTACAGACTTATTCCTAATTCCATGGTGAGAGACACAAAGTTCCTATTACATGACTTATTCCTAATTTCATGGTGAGAGCCACAAAGTTCCTATTACATTACTTATTCCTAATTCCATGGTGAGAGACACAAAGTTCCTATTACATGACTTATTCCTAATTCCATGGTGAGAGACACAAAGTTCCTATTACATGACTTATTTCTAATTCCATGGTGAGAGACACAAAGTTCCTATTACATGACTTACTCCTAATTCCATGGTGAGAGCCACAAAGTTCCTATTACATGACTTATTCCTAATTCCAAGGTTAGATGACCAACCCACCGGGGATGACTTCCATCTCCTTATCCTGGAGCTCAGCAGAGTTAAATCAGGAGTACATTCAAATGAATTGAAAATCAATAACTACATATTCCAACTCAAAGGTAGTAAGTAGCCTGTGTTAGGTAGGTAGACCAAAAACTATGTTTTGTTTTTTTCAAGTCACCCTGCATGGCTCGCCATTTGAGTCAATTTGCTGTTCCTATCCTATTGAAGTGTTGTGGCACTGCAGACACGTAGACCAGTCACATCTCACAAACAGCTCCCCAGATAGACGCAGGGGAGCAAAAAGCAGCCTGTACCACCAAATAAGAAAATATGGACACGAAGAAAGGATGTATGAATGAGTCGGAAACAAGGAAATATGAAGAGAGGGGGCGTGAAAGGGGTAAAGGAGAAGGGAAAAGGAGAGTAAGTATGGCAGAGGAGTACATGTGGCCTTGATGGCCCAGGTGGAGAACGTAGATGTGTGTCTCCAGAGGGGCTAGGCTGATGAGTGGAGGAATGTGTTGTCACCTCACTCAGGGCCTGTCATCTGTCTTTCCTATTTCTCTCTCTCACTGCATTCTGTTTCCTACTGCTCAGCATTGAAGACACGCACACACAAACACACTATGTTTTACTATCCTTGAGGGGACCCAAATTATTAATGTTCAAAATAAAAATTTTCCTAACACCTAACCTTAACTTTAACCCTAAGCCCTAACTCTAACCCTAATTACATTTACCCTAAACCTTTTAGTTTTCCAGAGTGTCTAGTCTGAGAAACAGACGCCTCACAGGTCCTCAACTGGCAGCTTCATTAAATAGTACTTGCAAGGCACCAGTCGCAATGTCAACAGTGAAGAGGCGACTACGGGATGCTGGCCTTTTTTCCAATTTTCCTCTGTCCTGTGTCCCATCTTAATCTTTTGTATTTATTGGCCAGTCTGAAATATGGCTTTTTCTTTGTAACTCTGCCTAGAAGGCCCGTATCCCAGAGTCACCTCTCCCCTGTTGACGTTGAGACTGGTGTTTTGCGTCTACTATTTAATGAAGCTGCCAGTTGAGGATCTGTGAGGCATCTGTTTCTCAAACTAGACACTCTAATGTATTTGACCTCTAGCACCGGTTGTGCATCGGGGCCTCCCTCTCCTCTTTCTTTTTTGGTTTGAGCCAGTTTGCGCTGTTCTGTGAAGGGAGTAGTACAAAGCGTTGAACGAGATTTTCAGTTTCTTGGCAATTTCTTGCATGGAATAGCCTTTATTTTTCAGAACAAAAATAGACTGATGGACATTTTCTGGACATTTTGAGCCTGTAATCGAACCCACAATTGCTGATGCACTAGGTACTCAACTAGTCTAAAGACGGTCAGTTTAATTGCTTCTTTAATCAGCACAACAGTTTTCAGCAGTGCTAACATAATTACAAAAGTGTTTTCTAATGATCACACAGCCTTTTAAAATGATAAACTTGGATTAGCAAACAACGTGCCTTTGGAACAAGGGACTGATTTTTGCTGATTATGGTTCCTCTGTACGCCTATGTAGCTATTACATTAAAAATCAGGGACTGTATTCACAAAACATCTTAAGGCTAAAAGTAGCTCCTAACTTGCTGATTTAGGAGTAATAAAAAAATGGGTGTGTCAGTCCTAACTTTAGGACTCCTAAACATTTGGTCTAAGAGTATTTCACAAAGTGTTTTAGCGCTAAAACCAGCTCCTAAATCCGTGAAAAGTTAGGAGTAGTCAAGAGGACTACAAAGTCACTAACCCCTCATTCACACACAAGCATGCCGTTGTTGAAAGCGGAAGCGGTCCATTGCTAGCCATTCAAAAAAGGCTTCCCGCCCAGCTCCTTGAAGCAGGACGGCAGCGCTGGCCGTCGCGGAACGGCAGACGGGGAAAAAATAGCGCACTGTTCTATTTTTTTCCTTCTCCATCGCGGAAAGCCAATCAGAGCACAGCGGAAAACCAATAGGAAAGCTTGTAGGAGGTACTACAATACGGAATAGTCCATAACCTAACCAACACGTGGGATGAACAGCTAATTTTACTACAAGAACAGGAGGAAATCTATAATGTCACACTCAAGGTGACAATATTAGAAACAATATAGCGTGGTCGAGGATCGCTCAGAATCTCGGACCTATAGTTACCCTCGATCAGTTAATACGTAATATGTATTTAGTAGTGCTAGCTATTGCTATCAACCAAAACGAAATACTAGCAAATACTATGTAATTTTTAAAACAAATGGCATGCATCCATTTTCGTTAATGAACCGTTTCTGCGGGGCTGTCACGGTTCTCTTGAATTGCTAGTAGGATATAGCAGAGAAATCTGTTCAAATCCCTGTTTTCTTTTAATGAGTTTCATTTTAATGAGCGAAGATTACTACCCTGTTTTGTTTATATTGGGCCCGCCTTTTTCCTTGAACGCAATAGGCTACTTTTCCCAGCTTAATTAAATAAAGTAACTGATTGGTCAAAACAGCAAAGACTGGACAATGTCAGCTGCCTCCCGTAGTCACTAGCGGAACGGCAAGCGATTTCACCGCTTTTGTGTGCTGAAGGGTAAGACCAAATCACAAACAATCCTAAAAAGGCTGCTGCCAAACGGCCTCGTAATCAGGTCCACGTTTTAGAAAATGTATTGATAATGAGCATTTAACAAGGTATCACCTTAATCACGAGGGTATTATGATCATAGTAGAGCTAGTCAGAGATGCTGTCATTTCACCAACAGAAACAACCCAATAACATCGGATATCAAGGTTGTGACACCTCTACTCTACTTGGCCACAGGGAAAATGCAGCTATGCAGCGCAGACGAACTACGTGTATTTCATCTGTCAGTAGAATATTACATGAAACAATAAATGCCCTCCCCAGACCCCATATCGTGCGACAAATCATTCGGTTTCCTCATGATGTTTGCCATCTACAAAGAAACAAAGCCGACTTCATGGCCATAGCTCGACCACCCGGTGTAGTGGGTGGTGGGACATACCTGTAATTCCACGAATTATTGCACCATCAAAAGATTAACACGCATTTCTTTACGAGCTGCCAGACATGTAAGAGACTGACAATTAGCTGAACAAATCTTAACTAGTCAGTATATCATTCTTGGTTTCCTGTTTAATCAGTGGCACTTAGCCTACATTTTTATTTTAATATCTTGATTTCAATATGGCAACATGACACATCCTTCTACAGTATTGCTATGATGAATTCACTGACCGAGACCCTTCCCCTATCAGTCGCTGTGGGCATAGTAAGTAAGCTTGTTCGTGGAACACATCATCGATCATAGCAACAGGGTCAACCCCGCCCTTTCGCTTAAGATTTCCCCCCATTCCTAAGTAAAAGTTGGTCTTAGCAGCTTTGTGAATAGGTTTTAAGAGGAAACTCTTAGCTAGGAACTTTTAGTGCTGTTTAGGAGTCCTAGTGGTAAGATAAAATATTTTGTAAATACGGCCCCAGCTTTCCAGTTTCCAGCTACAGTAGTCATTTACTACATTAACAGTTTCTACACTGTATTTCTAAACAATTTGATGTTACAACCCTGTTTCCAAAAAAAGTTGGGACGCTAGGTCAAATGCAAATAAAAACAGAATGCAATGATGTGCAAATCATTTATCCCTATATTTAATTGACAGTAGTACGAAGACAACATATCAAATAATGAAACTGTGAAATTATATTGTTTTTGGAAAAATACATGCCCATTTAGAATTTGATGCCAGCATTTCAAAAAAGTTGGGACAGGGGCATGTTTACCACTTTGTTGCATCACCTCTTCTGATAAGAAGCCGGATGGTCCCTCTCCTCTTTAGTCCGGAGGACGTGGCGTCCATGATTCCCAAAAATAATTTCAAATTTTGATTTGTCAGACCACAGGACAGTTTTCCACTTCGCCTAAGTCCATCTTAAATAAGCTCAGGCCCAGAGAAGGTGGCAGAAGTTCTGGGTCTTGTTTATGTAAGTTTTCTTCTTTGCATGGTAGAGTTTTAACTTGCATGTGGATGCAGCAATGTAATGTGTTCACAGACAGTCTTTTTGGAAGCGTTTCTGTGCCCATGCAGTGTTTTACACTACAAAATAGTGTCTGTTTTTAATGCAGTGCCGCCTTAGGGCCCGAAGATCACGGCCATCCAGTATTGGTTTTTGGCCTTGTCCCTTGAGTTAGAGATTTGTCCGGATTCTCTGAATCTTTTAATGATATTATGTAACGTAGATGATGAGATCCCTAAACTCTTTTCAATTTTATGTTGAGAAACATTATTGTTCAATTGTAGCACTATTTTCCCATGCAGTCTTTCACAGAGTGGTGAAAGACTCCCCATTCTCACTTCTGACAGGCCCATCCTCTCTGGAATGATCTTTTAATGCCCAGTCATGTTACTGACCTTTTGCCAATTGCCCTAATTAGGTGTGTGATATTCCACCAGGTTTAGTTTTTTAGCAATACACAACAGTTTTTTGTTGTCTCTGTCCCAACTTTTTGAAACGTGTTGCTGGCATCAAATTCAATATCATATCACTGGTGCCCAGCTTCCTGCCATCACAGACCTCCAGCGCAAACAGTGTCTGCACAGGGCGCGCAGGATCATCAGGGACCCTTCACACCCATGCCACAAACTGTTTGCCCGCCTACCATCGGGCAGGCGGTACAGGTCTCTTCGGTCCCGCACCAGCAGGCTCAGGAACAGATCCTTCCCATACCCCCCCCCACCTTTCAGGGTCCTTGTTGCACTACTCCCTTATACTACTCTGACACTGCCTTGCAAAGCTTGATAATGGAAGTTTTCAGTGGTTACAGGTAGGTGTCTACCTCAGGAACCTCACCGCTGCTATCCCTCCATTTCAGTTGCACATGCACCTTGTACATTCAATTTGCCTCTTTGCACATTTAGTATTGCCACTGTACTTGCATTTTTACAGTTGTTACACACACATGTCTATCTCGAGGACCTTAGTGCTGCTATCTCTGCATCATGGTTGCTCATCAATCAATCAAATCAATCAAATTTATTCATCAATCAATCAATCAATCAAATTTATTTATAAAGCCCTTTTTACATCAGCAGTTGTCACAAAGTGCTTTTACAAAACACCCGGCCTTAAAACCCCAAGGAGCAAACAACAGTAGTGTTGAATTTCAGTGGCTAGGAAAAACTCCCTAAGAAGGCCGAAATTTAGGAAGAAACCTAGAGAGGACCCAGGCTCAGA
>JACXGI010021587.1:0-10056 GCA_016801175.1 Esox masquinongy | reverse complement strand
CCGTTGTGGGGTTTGGGTGGGCTAGTCCCTGCTGGACCGTTGTGGGGTTTGGGTGGGCTAGTCCCTGCTGGACCGTTGTGGGGTTTGGGTGGGCCAACCTATGCCATGTACGGCTGTTTAATGACAGTTAAACGTTAATCATTTGTACGATGTTTACCCACACTTAAGATGTGTTTCAACCAACTGACAATGCATCTGGTTTTCATGTCAGTGTCTGAAAATCTCTGGCTTTCCTCCCCCACTTCTCCCTCACACAAACACACTGCCTCTCTCCAGGCCCGCCGATCATCACAGCGGACGCCACGCAGCACGCTGTCAAGCACTCCAAGGGCAAGCTAGAGTGCCTGGTGGGAAGCAGCCCCCCGCCTGACAAGATTGTAAGTGAGCCTCTCGTCTTTCCCGTCTCAGTGTTTGCTTGTGTGCGCGCATGTGCTCGCGCAACACGCGTGTGCGCAGTGAACCCTCCATCCACCCATCCTCCCCGGCCCTATAACAGATCATTTAATATTTGCTCTCCCCCTGTTTTCTCACCGGCACATAAAAAGCACCACACACACATACACACCCACACACACACACACACCCACACACACACACACACACACACACACACACACACAACGATGAGCGAGGGAGGCAGAGATGGCGGATGGAAATGTTAAGGAAGCCCCGAACCATGCAGCTCAATTAGTGACCCATCAAGCCTCTGCGGGCTGACCATGCCATGTGACCCTGAGTGACCCTGGGTGCGTGAGCCGCTCTGACAGGGGATAATTAGGGCAGGAGAAAGGAATCAGTCCTGACTGGAGCATCTTTAATAGCCAACCTAGCCTGGTATAGCACAAAGGTTGACAGGGTCCGTCTCCGCACCTAAGATGTGTGAACAGGAGCACTAAGTCAGTCTGAAGCCCCTTAAGAATGACTGGAATCTCCCTTTAAAACATTAGGTTGTAGTCCTATCAGACTACACACCCACCTGACCCGATGCCCCCAACCAATCAGAGGAAGCAACCAGTATTGACAGTTCTACCTTTGACAGGAAGTCTAGTTGCGACCGCAACTGACCTGTGAACGACGCCTAGTGTAATTTAACTGTTTGATTGCAGAAAGGGTGATTGGAGCAGTTGTATGTCTATCGTTCAACAGCCAGATCAAGTGTCGTACCGAGGCTGGCAGTGTTATGTTTTGATTTGATATGGCCATGAAGATGTGTCTATCCGCTACAATTAAACAATCAGTTTGTCATAGAGGAGTGTATGGAGGGGCGTTGATTGGAGAAATGATGTATGTTTTTAGTTATTCAAATTCTTCTTTATGCCCAGTTCACTAGTCCCCCTGATGATTTTTACGCCTGAGGCAGATGCCTCTTCTGCCTAATGATAAGTCTGTTTTTTAATAGGAAACAGCTTAAACGCACATCCCATAGTGGTGCTAGCCAGTTAAATGGAGGAGAACTGGTGAAAAGGGTCTGTATGCTACATAACAGACACTCCTGTCCGTCTCTCTGCTTCCGCGGCTAGGTGTGGACGTTTGGAGATGTCACCCTGTCTTCAGGATCCTCCGGGCGTTTCTCGGTGAGGACAGTGACCAGCGACCATGGGGTCCTGTCCTCCCTGGTACTGTCTGAGACACTGGCCCAGGACTTCCAGCTACGCTACAACTGCACAGCGTGGAACCGTTTTGGGACAGGCACAGCACTGATCACCCTCAAGGAGCAAGGTAGGACGTCTCACCGTCAGCCCGAGCAGTCCAACCAAGGCGAGCCCCGGAAAGGGAGGGCAGCTTTAGGTTAAGTAAAATCAGAACTCCAATTGAGTGCTTATCTTAATTATATTATTTGAATCGATATAATTTAATCAGCAGATGGTGGCCTTAATGAATGCTTTGGGCCCATAACATAGATATCGACCAGAGACTAAAGTCAATTAGATCGGCCACAGGTGTCCTGGGGCTGAGCCACGTGGGCTCTGTTAGCTCCGTGTCTCTCGCTAAGTGTGTGAGAGCTGCCCTCAAATGTACTTAAATGAGAACGAACACTCACAGACACACACAGACATACACAGACAGACAGACTAACACAGACAGACAGACTAACACAGACATACACAGACAGACACACACACAGACATACACAGACAGACAGACTAACACAGACATACACAGACAGACACACACACAGACATACACAGACAGACAGACTAAAACAGACACACACAGACAAGACACACACACAGACACACACAGACATACACAGACAGACAGACTAACACAGACATACACAGACAGACACACACACAGACATACACAGACAGACAGACTAACACAGACACACACAGACAAGACACACACACAGACACACACAGACAGACACACACACAGACATACACAGACAAACACAGACAGACTAACACAGACAGACAGAATAACACAGACAGACAGACTAACACAGACAGACAGAATAACACTGATAGACAGACATACACAGACAGACAGACTAACACAGACATACACAGACATACAGACAGACTAACACAGACAGACAGGCTAACACAGACAGACACAGACAGGCAGACAGACACAGACAGACAGACTAACACAGACAGACAGACTAACACAGACATACACAGACAGACAGACATACACAGACAGACAGACTAACACAGACAGACAGACATACACAGACAGACAGACTAACACAGACATATACAGACAGACAGACTAACACAGATAGACAGACTAACACTGACAGACAAACACAGACAGACAGACTGCACACTGGAGCTGACGGAAGGCAGGCAGGAAGGAAGAAAGGGAGGCCTTTGTTGCAGTAGACACCAAAAATAACGTCTTTACCTGCAATTTACATCAACGCAGCCTAGCTGGGGTCTCAGCCAGGGTCTCAGCAGGGTCTCAGCCGGGTCTCAGCCGGGTTCAGGCCAGGGTCTCAGCCAGGGACTCAGCAGGGTCTCAGCCAGGTCTCAGCCGGGTCTCAGCCAGGGTCTCAGCTGGGTCTCAGGAGAGTTGGGCAGTGCGCTGTATATGTCTCCTGGAATCTCTAATTAGATTACTGTCTCTTGCTCCAATGCATGTCAGGCCTTGTTACCCTTCCACCAGAGAGATTAGACACAATAGCCTTGGCTATAGGCACACAGGGGGCTTGCGGTGTGTGTGTGTGTGTGTGTGCGCGTGTGTGCGCGTGTGTGGGCATGCCAACACACACTGCAGACAAATGTACAGTATATAGGAGCAGGCGTAGGAACAGGCGTTGGCATGTATTAGTTAGGGTCAGTTGAGCGGAGTTGTCAGCCCGGTGGATCTGGCCCTGTCCCTTTAACTCTCTGTCTGCCACTCCTCCTCCCTCCTCACAGAGGCCCTGCCCATGCTGATCATCGTCGGGGGGTCGGTCGGCGGAGGGTGTGTCCTGCTCATCTGTGTAATCACGCTGGTCTCCCTCTGCTGCAGACACACCGGTAAAGGTGAGGTCGAAGGTCAGATATGGGCCAGGGGGTGCAAAGGTTGGCTACGTTGGGGTTTTAATTCATTCACAGGGATGAGTTGAAATTCAATGAATGCATTGAACATTGCACTCGTCAATTGAACAGACTGAACTGAAATGGAATCGAACCCAACCCTTTGCAGAACATGGTTAGGCTAGATCTTCACAAAAATCACAGACACAATCAAATACTTTGGTATAGAAGCCAGAGGTATTAAATGTTTCACGCCTCTTTTGAATTCCTCCAGGTAAGAAGTGCACACGCCTCTCCAAGAGTGACATCAGAGTTCAAATTGTGCACAGCGACCACAACGCTACCCGGGGCAATGATGACGAGGAGGATGTCAAGGAGCCTATGGTAAATGCCTCCGTTCAATCACTTTCAGTACGTGTCCAAAATACCTTTTATGGCTTTACATAACAGTTTTCTATCATGTATATTCATGTTAAGGGAGGTGTTACAGTGATTACACTGTAACTTACAGATGTTGTTGTTTCACCTTTGTAATTGTAGGGACTGTTGTTTCCTTTCCAGGCCCCCAACAGCAGTGAGTCCCCTGGGACATCCCGGACAGAACACAGCGACCTGCTGGAAGAGGAGGAGGACGAGAGGTCCGACATCAAGGTAAAATCCCCGAGGAGACACTTTTACAATGACTCATGCAAGGAAAATAATGCAAAGCCCTTTTTCCTACTGACCATTTGTTGCGTGGGCTGTTTCGTTCAGCATCAACCAAAAGTCTATCTACGAGGACATGCGTCTTAAAAAGCCGTTTTGCTCTCCCTCAGGACCCCACCAACGGCTACTACAACGTGCGCGCCCACGAGGACCGAGTCGTCCGCAGCGGTTTCTCCGAGTACGTGCCCAACTCCCGGCCCGTCTACACCCCGTCGCAGCTTCCGTCCCCCAGCCCGCTGTATGGCCAGCACACGGTGGGCGCCGCCACGCAGCCCCGCGTCTACGACTTCTCCCACCGCTACGCCACCACCACCGGGGCCCGGTCCACCTACGAGCAGCAGCAGGCGGCGGCCCAGCAGGCGGCGGCGGCCCAGCAGGCAGCGGCGGCCGCCCAGCCCGGCGCCGTCTACCCCACCGACCCCCTCTACAGCGGCTCTGCCTACCTGCCCACCGCGGCCACCTACGGCCGGGCCTTCACCAGCTACGTCAAGCCTGCCTCCTACGAGAAGGTAGACGCTTACGACCAGTCGGACCAAGCCAGCAAGGTGTCCAGCTCGTCCCGTTTCTCCTACGCGTCATCGCAGGTCTCTTCCCAGCAGTCCGACTATGGACGACCATCACAGCGCATGCAGACTCACGTCTGACTGGACAGCGGGACGCGGGGCGTGGAGTGCGGAGGACTGTTGAGGAGAAGCATTGGCCACCTGTATACAAGGTGTGACCCAACTAACATGAGGAGGTCTGACTGGTTGGCCCTCCTCCTGGACATGTTTTGGAAGAAGATTGACGTGACAGGAATGGCCTTCCGTATTTATTATTCAGTTGTCGTTCTGGGATTTAATGGTCCTGACGGAGTCCCGACGGAGACAACGATTGTGATGTGCCACTCACGTTCCCTATCAAGCAACTAACTACTATTTGTGGTACTTGACCGTCAGACCCGATCCTATCGTTCATTCACGGCACTGGTTTTGTTTTACCAGTTAAGGGATGGTGGAAGGCAAAATGGATATCACCAGACAGAATCACGTCATGGCCTAAACTACCTGGATCCTGAGCGTAGCTGACATTTTTCAAAAAGAACAGAATGCTAAGATAAATAAAATATGAACATGACAGACTGTGAACGCAAAATAAAAAGACAAAAGTAATTTAAAAAGTCATACATTTGTCATCATTTGGTGTTTGTTGGCATGAAAAAGGAATTCTAAGCACATTAGTGTATCTCCATTCATTGAAAGAAGCCTGAGGTCCACAATGGCAGTCATAAAACCTTGTGCACAGCAGGCCAGAGCAGCCGAGGGATGTTGGAGGGTGCTCCATGGATTGTCTAATCAGTGAGAAAATCCTATTGGCTGAAGCTTTGAAGAAAGTATTTCCTAATAATGACTTGATGGACCAGTCGGTGTCGGTTACTGGGTAGTAAAAGCAGGAGTTATGAGAATGTGTATTCTAGCCTTTTTTGATTTGAGAGCTAGCCTGTTTTTGTTCTGCCCTGGTGGTAGAACCCAACGATGGTGAACTACACTATACTGTGTAGTTGTTTATTAAAAGAAATAGGGAACTCGAGATAAATTCCGATATGAATCTGAGAATGTGGATTGTGAATTGTTGGCTATCTTTAAGTTGAATGAACTTGAGGTGCCATGTTAAATTTAAAAAAGATGGTCTGTGTGAAACTGTCCCTCTTCACACACTCCTGCTGTTACGACACAGTCAAGTAGCTTAAATATGTTTACAAAAACACAATACTACCCTGAAATACCGACTAGTTCAACTGTACAAATGGGTGAAGAAGCTCCATTCTTCTGTGTTGCATGCAGATGACGTGTCTAGTGAAACTCTTCAGCATTTGTTTTCCATGTCCATTCTACTTGTTTGAGAGATTGCTTACTGCACCTGGCTCAGTTGCATTCCGGTTCCAGTCCATAACAGGACCCTGTACTGCCATTTTGTCTCGAGCTGCGCGAATGGTCAGTTGGCCTGATTGGAGAAAAACGTCAACTAAGTGATACAAATAAAAAAGATCATTGCTTGTCTTTATTTTTATATTTTATATAAGCCTTAATGTACAGCTTGTAAGCTGCTCTATTGTAAAGTATCTTTATATTATATATAAATCTATATCTTCATTGATTTTATTTGGGTCACAATTTCATTTTTTTACCCTGTTCATTAACCACTGAATGCAGAAAAACTAACTATGCTTTTTTGGAACACAACTAATTGCCATTTGTTTATTTTCTTAATGTATTAATAATTTTATTTGCTAAAAAGGAGCCATTGTTGCTTGTAACTTTGTACACATTTATATTTAAATAAAGCCATTTCAGATAAACCAGTGTGATTTGAGTAAGTTTGCAGATGAGATGTACAGTAAGATGTTGGGAGGAAACAGAAACAAAGCTGCCAATTTAGCCAAGTTGATGAATACATAAATTAGCAGCTCTGTCTGTGTTGATTCTCCTATGCACGTGCTGAAGCTTAGCTTTTAATAAAGACAGATGACACTGGATCTCCACTGTGTTTGTATCACCATGTTTTACACCTGCATGCCTGCTGCCTGTGGTAACTGCATATTGTTGTGACAAAGCTAAGTATTATGTGACTATTAGCTTGTCTTGTCACCTCTCGTGTCCAGCTAGACATAGGGAGAACAGTACAAGAGCTGCGCCTTCAGTACAATGTTAGCATGTAAAAAGGCATGGCCCAAAAATATTTATCAGGTTATATTGGACACTGTAACCGTTATAGGTGTCAGGACTAGTCAATGAAAATGATTGATGTGCTGATTATTCAATAAAGTATGTTTATTGCATAGGATTTACATATTTTATTTAAAAACATCAGAGGAATACAAACAGAAGAACATAAATGTAAGAAAAATATTAATCTTTACATAATTTATACTTTGCACCACCTCAAATGGAAGTATTTGGGTCTGATCAAGTCAGTGACTATACAAATGCAGTCAAGGAAAACCAATACAATCTAAACCGTTAAAAGGAAGATCAAGATTGTTCAATAATGTACACTGTTTGACGGGTGAGAAAATTGCTAATTGTGCTGCTCCAGCCTCCTTCTAAACCTAATTGATTTGCTTGAGCTGCCGTGCGCAAAGAGTGAATACGCTCATTGCACTTAGTCCAACTGGAAAATGGAGACAAGTGGAATATCCCAACAGCTCTGATGCTCCATTTTAGTAAGCCTATATAGAGTTCTATCAGAAAGACCCAGGCTGCAGGGTCTATATAATTTAAAAGGACTCTCAGAAATTGATCAATTGATCATGCCCTTTCAACTCCAGAGAGATGGATTACATTTAGAAGAAAAATTACCATTAGTTAGATTTTGTATGAGGTTTTCATAACTATTAGAGTTTTCATCTGAGACATTAAAGATATCTTTATGGTTGCTGTTTGATATAGTTACAAGAACGATATGCATAATTAAGTCCTTGGTTTATTTAAACAGAATAAGCCATTTTCATATGGCATTTTAGAGTTCTTTTTACGCCGAGTGCCCTCAAGTGGACCAGTGCATCAAACCACAATCTATGTCAAAAGTGCCTTAAAATAACTTAGCACTGTGAGGTTGTATTTTATGACTTAGCAATTCATGTTGGTAACAACTCCAAATTTAGGTGTTGCCCTATTTGACCCCAATGCTTTTTAATAAATAATGTGAAACAGTACTCAAGATTCTCCGCATCCCAGTCATTATAATGTATAAATACAATATTCTAATGTATAAATACAATATTCTAAGTGAAAATTTGCAGATGAAGACCACTGGTAAAGTGATACATTTTATATCTCTCTATCTAATATTTCGTTATACTTCCCTGAGATAATTTGCCATGTCTATCGGTAAAACAAATACCAGAGAACATAGTCTTCAAAATATACATACTCTATTATCTACACATTATTCTTAAAACCAGTGGACCATGACATGATTGATAGAGATACAGCGGTCTTGCTGCCTCCTGGGGTCTTTGAAGACCAAATCCCAACCCATTTGAAGTCATTCATCTGAGCAGTATATGGCCCCATGCAGGCCTTCAGTAGGTGGCTGGAGATGGCTGGATGGATTGCTGTGGTTTTCATGGAGGGACTCATTTTCAATCAGACTCAATGTTCCGTGTTCCTTATATTTGTCTCGTCAGAACCCACACAGTCTCCCTCCACCTCCTCCTCCTCCTCGACATCAAACCCCTGAGTTCTGGCGGATCCAGTCTCTCAGCTTGGTGACACGTGAGTAGACACCAGGCCTGTTCCGACGAGCACAGCCCTCACCCCAGCTCACAATACCCGCCTGAAACCATTTCCCATTCTCCTCGAAGCACACCAGAGGACCCCCTGAGTCTCCCTAGTGATGAGAAAGAAAAGCATTTAAAGCACGTAGGAAAGGCATTAGACACAATACAGTACATTTACGTGTTAGTGTTACAAGTGTGCATATAGTGCTGTATGTGAATGTATGTGCACGTGCATGTTAGCTATAATGTGTGATTGTGCGCGTTCTGGCAACCTGACAAGCGTCGACCCCTCCAGCCAAGAACCCAGAGCAGAGCATCCTGGAGGTGACCTGTCCCTCAGTGATCACATCACACACGGTGTCGTTAATGATCTTCACCTCCGCTTTCTGCAGCAGCCGTGCTGTGGGACCTGACCACCACCAGAGACACAGAACACCTGTAATATAACTCAGAGGAGACGACCTTCATGTACGCCAGCTACTGCCAGCGCAGCCACTAACGCTAATGGTCTGGCTTTGTCTCGACTAATAGGGAATTAAGAGACCCCCCCTCCACGAGAGAGAGAGAGAGAGCATTCTAGTATGAAATCTGGATGTAAAGGAGAGGAAGGACAAAAAAAGAGGAAGGATTAAAAAAAAGATGATGCGAGAGAGATGAATGGAGTGACATGATGACAGATGAGGGGGAAGGAAGGACAGAGGGGGGAAGGAAGAGAGGCACATAATGAAAACAGGGATTAAGAAACAAAGGGATGCCATGAATGAAAGACAAATGAGGTAAGATAAGTAAAGGGTGAGGGAAGAAAGGGCAGCTGTGAAGCAGGAGAGAATAACTAAGTCATTCCAATTCACAGATTTTTGGAATCATTCAAAATAAGTCCCCATCCGTATACTTTGTTAATAAAAACACTGCTCCGGAAAATATTAAGAGACCACAGCACATTTTTCTTTCCTTTCCAAAAAAGTTGAAAAGGAAGGTTTTGAGTGAGGAACAGAAGGGTTAAAATTAAGAGACCACTGCAAATTTTTGGAAAGGAAAGAAAAAGGTGCAGTGATCTCTTAATTTTTTCCAGAGCTGTATATTTGTACTATTACAAACATACTGTGTTTTATATTTTACCCATGTTGTTAACAGGACTCAGCACAATTCCCTGTTTGTTGACTCTCAGTAAAAGTTCAACAGATCCACAAAATACATGCCTGGGGGAGTGTCCCTGCCCCCTCAATAGCCCTTAGAGTGGCCAGTCATTTGTTCAAAGTGAAATGCTTTTAATAATGCGCTTCTCATTTAATCACGCCTTTTTCTTATTTCTTATGTAAGCTGCACTGCTATTTAGTTTTATTGTAAACTGCCAAAGGGCTCTGTTGTGGAACAAGTATTTGTATGAATATTTCAACAAATCCACTAGGACAGTGGAACAGAACAATGGCACTGAAATGTATTTTTTATAGTTATTTATTAGAATAACTTCAATATCAGTAGTAGTAAGGGTGGTAGTAGTAATACTTGTGGTGGTGGTAGGAGTAGGAGTAGTAGTAATAGTGGTAGAAGTAGTAGTAATAGTGGTAGGAGTAGTAGTAAGGGTGGTAGAAGTAGTAGTAAGGGTGGTAGGAGTAGTAG
>JACXGI010021586.1:0-10001 GCA_016801175.1 Esox masquinongy | reverse complement strand
GGGAAATGTGTTACCTGATCCCTGGACTGCCTCTTTAAGATATGGGGAAATGTGTTACCTGATCCCTGGCACATGTCAGTTTGCAGTAGCTGTTTGGCTCTGATGATGTCAACGTTGAGTCTCCCAGCGGAGGGGAGATAGTTGAGAGACAACAGAAGCTCTCCCAGCTCCACTTCATTCTGTATGGAATCAAGAAACACATACAATGTCTGCCCATCTCTCTGTACCACAGATGTCGTATCTTATGTCTTGGAGATATTCAGATCCAGGCCTACTGTGGATACAAAACAAAAATCTGTGGCAACAGTTCTGCGTTCTGAAATCACATGTAAATGTACTTGTTGACAACAGTTGATTCTGGTATAGTATCGATTACAACACAAAAGCTATTTAGGAGGCATCCATAGCACAGCCCATAATATAATATTTCCTGTTAAGTCATTTTGCAGATACTGGTATACAGAAGGCCTCCCAGTTGTAGACACATACATTTCCATGTGTTCTCCTTACTGGTCCCCTGTGGGAATCAAACCTGCAACCCTGGCATTACAAGCACAACCCTCTTAACTATCAAGCACTTTAAACGCTATCCAATCACATTTGCCTCCATCTAATTGATCCATCCCTCTTCCATGCATGTCAACTGGCACATTAGATGAGACGGGCAAACTATCCAACTGGCACACCAGATGAAAACGGGCAAACTATCCAACTGGCACACCAGATGGAAACGGGCAAACTATCCAACTGGCACACTAGATGGAGACTGGCAAACTATCCAACTGGCACACCAGATGGAGACTGGCAAACTATCCAACTGGCAAATTAGATGAAGACTGGCAAACTATCCAACTGGCAAATTAGATGAAGACTGGCAAACTATCCAACTGGCAAATTAGATGAAGACTGGCAAACTATCCAACTGGCAAATTAGATGAAGACTGGCAAACTATCCAACTGGCACACCAGATGGAGACGGGCAAACTATCCAACTGGCACACCAGATGGAGACTGGCAAACTATCCAACTGGCACATTAGATGAAGACTGGCAAACTATCCAACTGGCACATTAGATGAAGACTGGCAAACTATACAACCGCTGGATTTCATTTGAGATCAATAGTGTCATCATTGCCTATTCAGACTGGAACTATAAACCCAACTGGGCATTTGCCAATATACTGCATTTTTTATGTTTTCTTTACCAGGCTATTTGTCAGGTCCTGGCTGGGGTGCCTCTTGGTACCTCTATGTTCATTGCAATGTAATCATCCCCAATCAGAGGCAGCTGCTCCCTATTGCCTCTGATTGGGGATCCTGTTTAAGTTGTCCTGTGTGTCCCTTAGTTGTCTGTCATTGTTTGGAGTTTGCTCTGTGTTGTGCTGCTCTTCAGTTCACGGTTTGTACCGCTACATTGTTTGTTTTCTTTGTGAAGTTTAGAAGACACATTAAAGGATGTTCATCAGCCCTGTGCCTCATGTCCTGCCTCATCTCAACCGTGACACTGTTGACATCTTCAAAAGTCAAAAAGGTTTTTCTTACAATCCACTGAAGTGTGATCTATTTCACTGTTACATTTTAAAATGTATGTATTTCTGTCTTAAGTGAATTTTAAATGGCTGATTATGACTTAGCCATTACGCAGATTATTATGACATAATAATATGCATTATGGCTAATTCTACCACGTTTGTAGAATTACCAACGTGGTAATTACTAGCCAAAACTAGCCAATTCAGATCAATTATTTAATCTGATAGTTTTAGCAAATGTTGATGATTAGGACCTCTGTGTGTGTGTGTGTGTGTGTGTGTGTGTGTGTGTGTGTGTGTGTGCACGCGTTTCTCCCACCTGTGAACTTGGAACCAGAGCCTTCCACCAGTGACCCCCCTTCACCAGATCCACCTCACTCAGACGCAGAGCTACCTGCCAATGAAAACACATGGTTAGGCATCTATTAGACTAGCAACTACCAATGAAAACACATGTTTAGGTATCTATTAGACTAGCAACTACCAATGAAAACACATGTTTAGGCATCTATTAGACTAGCAAGTACCAATGAAAACACATGTTTAGGCATCTATTAGACTAGCAAGTACCAATGAAAACACATGTTTAAGCATCTATTATAGACCAGTAACTACCAATGAAAACACATGGCTAGGCATCTATTATAGACTAGTAACTACCAATGAAAACACATGGTTAGGCATCTATTATACTAGTAACTACCAATGAAAACACATGGGTAGGCATCTATTATAGACTAGTAACTACCAATGAAAACACATGGTTAGGCATCTATTATACTAGTAACTACCAATGACAACACATGTTTAAGCATCTATTAGACTAGCAACTACCAATGAAAACGCATGGTTAGGCATCTATTATAGACCAGTAACTACCAATGAAAACACATGGTTAGGCATCTATTATAGACTAGTAACTACCAATGAAAACACATGGTTAGGCATCTCTCCTGACAGACAGACATCTCTACTGACTGAACTCCTATCTCACTAACCGAACCCATTACATTTCACTCAAAGGCCTAAACTCAGACTCAACCACATTTTAGAAGGTGTCTAGCCACCAAATCTCTCACCAACCCACCTCTGACCCATATTGAATCTACTGACTGCAGTAGACGCAGAAGTAGAAGCATGGATTAAACTAAACAGTGACAAAACAGAACTCGTGCTCACTGGAACCAAATCCACCCTCACCAAAACTGACACATTCACTTTTAGCATTGATGACATTGTTATTTCTCCATCCCCCCACGCACGTGACCTTGGCGTCATTCTGGACTCTACATTCTCCTTTGATCAGCACGTCAAACAGACTGTAAAATCTTCATTCTTCCATCTCCACAACATCGCCAAATTCAGACCTTCCCTCTCCTGTCCTGCTGCTGAAACCCTAATACATGCATTCATAACCTCCTGTCTTGACTACTGCAACTCCCTACTCACCGGCATCAAATTTACATCCCTCCATAAGCTCCAAATGGTTCAAAACTCCGCAGCCAGACTCCTCACTCACACCAAGTCCCGGCAGCATATCACCCCTATCCTCTGTGAGTTACACTGGCTTCCTATCTCCCAACACATTGACTTCAAGATCCTCCTATTGACATATAAAGCCCTAAACAATACCGCCCCTGCCTACCTCTCCGACCTTCTTCCATATTAACCAACACACTCACTCCGTTCCAGTACTGCGGGCCACCTCATAATCCCCAAATCTAAGGTCAAAGGCTTTGGTGATAGGGCATTCTCAAGGGTTTCTCCTAGGCTCTGGAACTCTCTCTCCAAAACCATCCGTGACACTGAGACAATCCCCATCTTCCAACAATGCCTCAAGACTCATCTGTTCAAAATCGGCTACACAAAGCCATGCCCAATCACACTGTTGTCTATTTTTTTCTCACTATATTTTTTGTTTGTCTCTGTTGCATGTTCCATTTTGTAAAGCATCTTTGGGTCCTTGAAAAGTGCTATACAAAAAAAATGCTTTATTCACATTATTCATCTGGTCAAACACCTGCCAATGAGAGAGAAGTAGGAAGGAGACGCATGTGAATTTGTGTATCTGTCTGTCTGTCTCTTCATCTGTCTGTCTGTCTGACTCACTGTCTGTCTCTTTGTCTGACAATCTCTTTGTTTGTCAATCTATCAGTCTGTCTGTCCGACTGCCTATCTCTTTGTCTGTTCTCCAGTCTGTCTGTGTCTGTTCACCTTGCCGATGACACAGTGTCTGTCCGTCTGTCTGTCTTACCTGTCAGGCTGTCTGTTTGTCTCTTCGTCTGTCAGTCTGTTTGTCAGTCTCTTTGTATGACTACCTATCTCTTTGTGTGTTGTCCAGTCTGTCTGTGTCTGTGTCTGTTCACCTTGCCGATCACACAGTGTCGTGAGAACTTGTCGAAGTCGACCACAGAGAGCAGCAGGGTGCGACGCTGGGCCTCCAGGAACGGAACGTCAAAGGTGAAGCGCTCCTCAAACACTGGGTTCTGTGTTTTCCTCTTTACTCCAGTCTGAAGAAGAGAAGGAAGAAGACAGAACATCACATGAATAATTAATTAACCAGTATTTATATGCATCGGAAATGTCTTCCTTTTCACAACCAAACTCAACACAGACACAAACACAGCCTGATTGTAAGCTACTAGACATAATGCATAGCAAGGTTTAGGAGCAATGATCAGCAGCACATCATGCAGAGACCGTGCATCAGCCATCCTAAGCAGCTCACAAATCCTTAGCAGTTTAAACGCCAACCATGAACCGAATAGCTAGGCAACACAATCAGCCATATTAACCCTTAGACCAAGCATGGTTTCCAAACACACAGTCATTACACGGCAGCCTGATCCCGCGAGCATGCATTTAAACGTTATTAACCCAAATAGATTTTTCAGGAATGTTCAGCAATGTTAAACCTCATGCTATTGGTCTTTTGTAATTTGCAGTTTTTTGTTCTTTCGAATATTTTCTTGATATTCATTTCTTGATACTCGCAATAATGGTTTCCAGACATATTGATAAGCTACACCTTCTGATCTGCTTGTTTGATTGCTGTTGCTCGGTGTACAGTAGGCTGCTGTTTGTTGTGGTGAATTACGGAGCTTTGATTCTATGTCATGTGCATCTGGTTAGTTGAAGTTCGTTCTAATCGCAGTCAAATAATCTTTTCTCAACGGTCACTGGAAATGCCCTATTCCCAAAAGATTTGAATCACAGCCCGATCACGCTAACATCAGTTCAGCGTTTAAATGTAAGCTTGCCGGATCAGGTGGCTGTGCCAGGGTAATTATACCGTAGATTCTTTGCTCTTCATATTTCATTTTGATTTAATAAAAGCAGGTCGCAAGTTGTGCACAACTTATAATTAATAACCAAATGAATTCCACAGCGTCATAATGGGGACGCCACTTCCTTTGATGGTATCTCAGATTCTGTTAACAGAAACACTCTGGTTACCAGCTCACAACTGCAACAGATCTTTTTGGCCAGAGTTTGGATTTGAACCGACAACCCTCTAGGCTACCTGCCGGGAGTTCTTGTGGTCCGGTAGCAGGCTCATCTTGACATAGGGATTGGAGTGGGCCATGTCCTGACGAGAGCTGTCACAGGCCAGGGGAGGGGCCAGGTCACGAGCCTCGATGACCCGAACACCCAGGTGTCCGTTGATTAGGTCATACCTGGAAGGAGAGGGCGGTCAAAGGTGAGGGATGAGAAGAGGTAGAGGGAGCCAGAAAAGGAAAATGTGGGAGACAAGAGGAGCAGGAAAGAAGGAAGAGGCAGAGTATGACAAGAGAACAACAAGTTCGCTCCAGGATCGGACGGAAAAAAGTATTTTTATTCGGATCCCCAGGAGCAGATACTTTTCCTCCAAACAGAAAACAAATTAAGCACAAAACATGATGATATAATGTATGAGAATGTATAGCTTAAAATGAATTTACAAGGACAACCAATAAAATACCAGAATACATAAATATACAGTAAATAATGAATGTCTCTCCACAGTTATTGTTGGGCAGCATGGTGATCAGATGTATATATATATATATATATATATATATATATATATATCAGAGTGCTCCATGTGGTCACAGCTGTATTTAGTGCTGAGTGGCTCAGGCTTCTGTTCTGGACTTGGGGAAGAGACAATAGGCAGAGGTTGCAGCACTTGTGTGGTTTCCATGTGTATCTGAACTGCGTACAAACTGTATGAAGAAAAAGCCAGGAACCGCACATTTACATCCCACAGAAAAATCAGCAACGACCCAGTCCATCGCTTTTCCGCTCTGAGGCAGGAGAGACTGACATGTACTGTATATTGCTGAAGTTTCCCCTCCGTGTATTTCTAAATGCTGTACATGCTGCTCTGTTTTGTGCCGACAGAGATTTTCCTTTGTTTTCTTCTTCGCCAGCCCTGACCACACCAGCTGGCAGTCGTCAAGGTGTGACCAAACAAGGGCGTATCGGCCGTGTGGTGTTGACTCCAATCAGAAAGAAAATAGAGCACCTCCCTAAAACAGAAAGCCCTTCTCCCATCAGAGCTATTTGGATTTGCACGTTTTGATCATGTTTTTGCGCCCGATTTTCCACCCCCGTTTCTCTCGCAGTATCATTGCCAAATCGAGTGACCACCCACATGGGTTTTTGACCTTGAATTCAGCAAACTCTGAAGTATAGGAATAAGATATCCACAACTGAAGACAACACACGTTTAGCATGATACATAAAAGAGATTAAACGTAAACAACACAAAAGCCTTCGAAAAACAAAACAAACGAAGGACGAAACATTACTGTGTGCTGAAGTGGAGCATGCCCAGCTGGTAACGTAGCAGAATCTCATCGTCCGTCAGCAGGTCGACGTCATCCCTGGACGAGTCCAGCGGATAGAGGTGGGGCTCCAGTTTCCTAAAGTAGTCGTCTGGAGGGGTCTGGGGTCGACGCAGGGGCTGGATCACCTCTTTCCTGGGCCCCATGGCCCAGAACTCTATAGGCTTTAGGTCAACCAAAGGTGAACTGGGCCTCCGTGTGTCTAGACCTATGGGGAGGGAGAAGCAGAGGATGGTGGGGGGGTACAAGAACATGGTCAAATACGATGTCAGGAATCTCGTTAGAGGCCATTCTTCTTCCTCTTCTTCTTCCTTAGCCACCTACTCTGATTCTTCTCTGATTCTTACTCTATCTCTTTCTCTGTGATGTCTTCATCCATTCTCCCCAAACAGAGGTGAGGTTTCCTGTGGCCCTTCTAATTCATGCCAAAATCCTGATTGTTTGATGACTGACTATGCTTGTTAGTGTTTGTACTTCGACAACTGTCTGTTGAGAGTTTTGTGTCGATGTGAGTTTGTGCTTTAATGTGCAATTATGCTTCAATTTTTTATTATCTATATGGTTCATAGAACCAGTTTTAGTGTGTCATTGTTCAGCGTTTAATTCTATTGTTCAGTATTTGATTCAACGGTTCAGTGTTCGATTCAGTGACTCAGAGGTTATTACCAGACTGTTATTTCACTAGAATAACGGTTTGATTAATTTGTTCAGTGATTTGGTGAATAAGTGATTCTTACTAGAAAGTTGTCGGACGAGGCTGAAGGTGGAACGGGACATCTCAGAGCTGGAACGTCTCCGGTTTGAAATGGTGTCCTGTGGTACTGGCATGGCATCAGCCTGCTGGACCACAGGGTTCATGACCTCATCCACACACTCATCCACACTGACAGAAAGGGACAGAGAGAATGGGATGGAGACAGAAGTAGGGGAGGAGGTACGGATGGGAGGCAGAAGAGAAGGGAGTAGTTATTTAAAATATTTATCAGGGCTGTGTACTCAGCCTCCTCCTGTACTCCCTGTTCACGCAAGACTTTGTGGCCACACACAGCTCCAACGTCATCCTTAGGTTTGCAGAGGACACCACCCTAGTTCTCATCTCCAACAACAATGAGACCGAATACAGAGAGGAAGTAAGTGACTTGGCAACATGGTGCCAGGACAACAACCTCTCTTAATGTCCGCAAGACTAAGGACATTATTGTGGACTTCAGGAAGCGGCGGGGGGGGGGGGTCATGGCCCCCATACACATCGATGGAGCTGAAGTGGAGAGTCTCCGAATTCAAGTTCCTCGTGTGTTTATCAGATGACCTCATCTGGTCCAGGTAAGCAGACTCTGCAGTAAAAACTGCCCAAAAGCGACTATACTTCCTGAGGAAACTCAAGAAATTTGGCATGTCTGCAAAAACTCTCACCAACTTCTACAGGTGCACCATTGAGTGCATCCTCTCAGGCTGCATTACTGCCTGGCACGGCAGCTGCTCCACTGCAGACCACAAGTCCCTCCAGATGGTGGTGAAGTCTGCAGACGCATCATCCTATGCCATCTCCCTTCCGTGCAAGGCATCTACCACATACAGTGCCTTAGGAAAGCATAGAACATCATCCAAGATCACAGCCACCCAAGATTTCTATTCATACTGTCCATATTTCCATTTCTACATTATTGGAATTGCTTCTAGTCAATATTGGCATGTATAGTTTGTATTTTCTGTTATTATTTTTGCTTTATATTCCTTAATTACTTACGTAGATGTCGCATGCCATGTCACAAGAATTTCATTGTTGAGAATGACACATGTTATTCGGTGCACTTTGACACTCATCCTAAACCCTCCTAGTTGTGTCAGGTGCTGCAGTCCTACGGGTTCGAACCCCCTCCTGGTGAATAGTCATGTGCTAATGGATAATTTGGTTGCAATGTTCCTTCTCGTTTGCTCTGGGAAAATCAGCCAGCAAATCAGAAAGAACAACATCATCATCACCGTTTCGGGCTCACTGCTCCCTCTGTCCCTGTATTGGATAACGAGCCTCTGAGTGACCAGTTGTTTCCATGGACAGTAGTCCTTTGAACATGTATGTCCAGTGACTACTGACACATTAGGTTAGTGAGACTTCTGTTGGAACTGACACATCTACTGACACATTAGGGTAGGGAGAATTCTGTTGGAACAGAAACATCTACTGACACATTAGTGTAGTGAGAATTCTGTTGGAACAGACACATCTACTGACACATTAGGGTAGTGAGAATTCTGTTGGAACAGACACATCTACTGACACACTGGGGTAGTGAGAATTCTGTTGGAACAGACACATCTACTGACACATTAGGGTAGTGAGAATTCTGTTGGAACAGACACATCTGCTGACACATTAGGGTAGTGAAAATTCTGTTGGAACAGACACAAACACTGACACATTAAATCAGTGAGACTTCTGTTGGAACAGACACATCTACTAACACATTAAATCCGTGAGACTTCTGTTGGAACAGACACATCTACTGACACATTAGGGTAGGGAGAATTCTGTTGGAACAGAAACATCTACTGACACATTAGGGTAGTGAGAATTCTGTTGGAACAGACACATCTACTGACACATTAGGGTAGTGAGAATTCTGTTGGAACAGACACATCTACTGACACATTAGGTTACTGATTGGAACAACAGGTTTTCATGCAAATGTTTTCAATTTGAAGCAAAAATTTGGGTGATTACATGCACACAAAAAACAAACATTACACACAAACACACACTCAAACACATACACGCACACACACACACCTTAGCTATTATAGTATGCTGTATATTATTTGTCCACAATGCCACTGATGTAATAAAAATTATTGATTCTAATTTGTCAGTTTGTTGTCCACTCCTGGTTTTATGTTCCAGTCCTGATTATTATATTATCTCAATGCATTTCAATGCCCCAGCTGCTCCCTCCCATGACATGTATGCAACCAAGAATATGTTAAAACTTCAAGAACTTTTGAGAAACACACACGCAATTGTGTAACCCTAACCTCAGCAACCTAACAGTGATGCCTAAACTGAACCCAGCCCTATTGTCTAACCCTAAACTTAACCCGGAATACCTTAACATTAAAGTAACCTAATTTCTGACACTAGCACCAAGTCTGACCCTAAACTTCTCAGCTAAGTGGGAAACTGACGTTGTCCTTGTATAGTCCGTCAAGAGATTAATACATATACATATACATACACACACACATATACAGCTCCGGAAAAAATTAAGAGACCACTGCACCTTTTTCTTTCCTTTCCAAAAAAGTCGAAAAGGAAGGTTTTGAGTGAGGAACAGAAGCGTTAAAATTAAGAGACCACTGCAAATTGAACACTTCTGTTCCTCACTCAAAACTTTTCTTTTCAGCTTTTTTGGAAAGGAAAGAAAACTGTGCAGTGGTCACTTAATTTTTTCCAGAACTGTATATTTACAGTGGATATAAAAAGTTTACACACCCCTGTGAAAATGCCAGGTTTTTGTGATGTAAAAGAATGAGACAAAGATAAATCATGTCAGAACTTTTTCCACTTGTAATGTGAACTATAATGTGAACAATTCGATTGAAAAACAAACTGAAATATTCGAGGGGGAAAAATGAAAAATAAAA
>JACXGI010021585.1:0-10053 GCA_016801175.1 Esox masquinongy | reverse complement strand
TGGTCATGACAGTAGTGGTGTGTTGTTGTCATGGCAGTAGTGGTGATTTGTTGTGGTCTAGGGGAAAGTAGTGATGTTTTGTGTTCATGACGCTAGTGGTTTGTTCTGGGGGTTGTATGTAGGCTGTGGGAATTGTACAGTATATAGTCTATATTCTCTTTCTTCCTCTTCTCTTCCTCCCCCTGTCCTCCTCTCATTCTTCTCCTCCACATCTTGTTTCTATGGATGTGGTGGGTGACTATGTAGGCTGTTCTGAGAGGCAGAAATTTAACAGTTCTAGTATATACCGCTTCTGTTTAAACTGTATTCATTCACTCACCTGTTCTCAATCAGCTTTGTTGGTTTTTTCTCCTTTATACACTTCCCCCATTCTGTCCTAATTTTCTCACCCCTTCCCTTGCTACGCCCCTGTCTGAAACACTCTGTCTGTCTGTCTCCAGTCAATGGGAATCCCTCCAGTCAGCTGTCCACTCCTGGATCTGGGAAATCTCCAAGCCCCTCCCCGTCCAGCCCTGCTTCAGACCTCAGACCACGCCGGGTAAGACCACACACACAAACAGACAAAGACACACAAGCCCCCGCCCCCCGACACACACACACAAACAAAAGATAAACACTTTTACTTAGCTATCTGAATGGGATACCAAAGTGACTAACCTTAAAAATCTTAGTGTTAGAAATCATAACCCAAAAACCTTATCCTTTCCTTATCGCCATCCTAACCTTAACCCCTATGATCTAACATTTAGGCCTATACTTGACCTAGCCTTAATGCCTAACCCTAAACCTAAACAGAAATGCCTAACCCTAATTCTAACCCTATTGTAACTCCTGACACTTTTTCAAATTGTCAAATTAGTCAAATGTTTTCAGATTTAACCAAAGTTTGATATAGATGATTGAGAAACCCAGACAAATACACACACATCACCTTACAGTCTATAACCTACTCCTTCTATGTTCTCAGGAAAAGAACAAGGCCCTGTCAACAACCTAAAGTCACTCTGAGTATGGAGGAACTCCAAATCCCACAATCCTTAGTCTCAGGAGGGTCTGACCCTTGACCTATCACACTGCTAATTTGGAATTTTGGAAATTCCGAGCTCACGTTACATTTTCCAAAGTTGTAGTTTCCGTATTGTGTTTATATATTTCCGTGAATACAAATGTTTATGTTATTTCGGTGTCAGTAATGTGTTCTGTAAGGTTGTGTACGGAGATCTGTCCCGGCCGAGAACTCTCTGCCATTGGTCGTCTGATAGTCACTGGCCGTGGCAGAAGTCACACGCTACCCCCTACGATGTGCAGTGGTCCCGGCCCTTCTTACATACAAATGTGCTAACTGCCGTACCTGCTGGCGGCAGGGAGTACGTTGCCATGGAAACTGCACGTTGAGTGTAGCCGCAGGCCAGACACTGGACGCTGTAGCGGAAGGTACCGGTAGCGGAGCATGCAACTCGAGTGCACCGATGTCCCGTGTCCCCAAACACGCCCTGTTCCCAACCGAGTGTCATAACTCTGACCAGGCCTGCGTGGGTCGGCTGAGTACTGAGGAGTGAGTCGGATGATATTTAGGACACGGTTCCCTATGTGAGCAAGGACCTCCTTAGGATGGGCTGTCACTGTGTGTGTGTGTGTGTGTGTGTGCTGAACATCAAAGAGTCGTTAATCCCACACACTAATGATGTTGAGATTTTAATGCCGTTCTCAATCCCAGGCCCTCCTCATTCTCCTCAGAACTTTAATTTGTGGGGCGTTTTGTAGACACACACACACACACACACACACACCCACACACACACGTTCAGTGTAGGATCTGTAGATGTATTGGTCAGGATCAAAGGTTTTGTTTAATCACAGGATTGGGACCGGCTGGTGTGTGTGTGTGCACATGTGCGTGTGTGTGTGTGTGTGCACATGTGCGTGTGTGTGTGTGTGTGTGCACATGTGTGTGTGTGTGTGTGCACATGTGTGTGTGCGTGTGTGTGTGCACATGTGCGTGTGTGTGTGTGTGTGTGCACATGTGCGTGTGTGTGTGTGTGCACATGTGCGTGTGTGTGTGTGTGTGTGTGTGTGTGCACACGTGCATGTGTGTAATGTGATCTGCTCTAAGTGGCGTGTTGGTATTGATTCAGGCCCTCAGGTCCTTGGGCCTGCTAAACGATTAGCAGATTATTGATTTGGATGACCCAGTATCACCCTTCTCTTCCCTCCTCTCTCCTCCCCCCTTCCGTTCTCATCTTCTTCCCTTCCTACCCATCTCTCTCCTCCTGTCCTGCCCCCCACCTCCTCTCTGCAGCGTCGGTCAGTGACAGCGTGCTATGTGTTAACGGACCATCTGCCTGGTAACTGGGTCATCCTGTGAGGCCATGGCATTCAGTCCGGGGGTGTGTGTATGGGGAGAACCTCTAAAGGCCCCCGGTCATCTCAGGTCCTCAAGTCCTCCAATACTGACATCACCCCAGAGTCTCTTAGAGCTGTCACCGTCAGCAGCCCATCAACGCCACTTTCAGACCACAGCGTAGAGCACTAAAACGCTGGCATCTCTGCCCCCCAGGCTCCTCTTTGGATAATGTCTGCCGCCTAGTGTCCACATAATACAGGCACTGTGGTTGGCCAATGATCAGCCCACCAAGAGTAACTAAACCTCCCATTGGACAGTCAGCTGTCAATCACTATGCTGTTTCCCCACTGAATGTGAGGCAGGAGTATACATTTAAATAAATAAATAAAAGCGAAGGTGTCCCTCCTGGTTGTCAGGGGTGAATGAAGCTATGTATAAGACGCTGTACCTTGTCTTGTTTCTAACGTGCCATTTCTGGGGTGTTCGGTGAAGGCTGAAGTTAAAATCTGGTTGGAACTTTTAATTATTTGAATCCGTAATGAAGGCGGTAAGGCTAAGTGTGTGAGTGTGTGTGTCTGTGTGTGTGTGTTTGTGCGGGGGGGTCACTCTGCTCGATTGAGATTATGAAGAGCTGATGAGGAATAGAAAGGATTATTTAGACTCTACTGACTGGCTGTTCCACTTTTCACTACTCAGTAACCTAGCAACCAGTACCAATCGTCAGACAAGCACCAGTGAAAATGGGTTGATAAAACTATTTCCATCTCTGGGTGTTTTTGTTGTCCTCATACTACTATGCAGTCTTCAAGACTGGTGCGGATCTTCAGCAATTACTTATTTGGCTTGTTGAATCTTTTGGGTTGGAGGGGGTCTGGTGAATCTGTTGAGTTGTAGGAGGCCTGGTGAATCAATTGAGTTGTGAAAGACCTGGTGAATCGGGTGAGTTGTAGGTGGCCTGGTGAATCAGTTGAGTTAGAGTTATTTATTCACCTGTTTCTGAACATCTGTAACCTGAACATGCAAAAACATTGACTTGGCCAAAGAGGTCATGTACTCTTAGAATCTTCCTGTGGCACAGCCAGAAGAGGACTGGACACACTGAATTGGTTGAAATGGAGGTGGCCTGGTGAATGTGGAGTGTTAGGGTGGAGATTCCAGCCTGGAGATTATAATTATGCTGTCTTGGCTGTGAGACCCTATGAGCTCTGCTGAGGAATGAAGAGTCCTTATTTCTTCCTTATCTCCTCATTTTCCTCTCTTCACCTTTTACCTTCTTTTTCTTTCTCTCCCTCTCCTGTCTCTCTCCCCCTTCTTGCCTCTCTCTCTTTCCCTCCATATTCTTCCCTCTCTTTCTCTCCTTACCTGTCTCTCTGTACTCATCATTGTAGTGTTAATCTACACAGAGAGGCCGTGTGTTGTATTCCATCAGTAGCTGTCTTGGTCTCCGAAATGAATTCCAGGCCTATCTGTGCACGTTCGCTGCTCATATTGTACTTGTTATTGAGTTGAAATAGGCATCTATACAGTTCAGCAAATTCCTGGTTTGAGTGTGGGCTGTATTTTTAGTATGCCATCCTTTCTCCTATTCTGTCCATCTCTCTTGGTTTATCTCTCCTTTTTCCTTTCCCTCTATCTACCTCTCTCCCCATCTTTCTCCAGTCTCTTCCTCCCTGGTTCTCTTCCTCTCCACCTCTCATGCAGTCTCCCTGTCTCTCCCCACCTCCATCTCTCCCCCATCTCAGGGAGAGAACAGCAGACACACACACACACACACACACACACACACACACACACACACACACACAGTAGGATGCTGCAATGTCCAGTGGTAGTACAGGCCTTTTAATAAATATTCCATGACCCTTCTGAACTGAACCTGATACAGGTTCTCCATCCAGGCCCTTAGTGATGACATGATCTCCACCCAGGCACTTAGTGATGACATGATCTCCATCCAGGCACTTAGTGATGACATGATCTCCATCCAGTAGCCTTGGTCGAATGCAAGTCAAATGTGCAGCACTCTACCTTCTGAATTTTGTGACTTTTTTCAGTACAATGCTCATTGTATTGTCAAAAGTTTTCACATCCCACTAAAGCGAATTTAATTTAAAATTTTACATTAGAGTTCAGTAAAGTTGTAACTTTCAAATGGTTAGATCTAGTAGCATTACTAAATTACTACTCCTTAAAGATGGGACTCTCAGAAATACAGTGCATTTGGAAAATTTTCAGACCGCAAATTTTGTTCTGTTAATTGATTTGCCATCAACCTCCAGACAATAACTCATGACAAAGCGAAAACGTTTTTTAAAATGGGTGCCAACTTATTGAAAATGTTTCTTTCTAATGTGCACACAAATTCAGAACCTTTGTGATGACACTCCAAATTCAGCTCAGTTGCACACTGTGTCCTTGAGATGTCTTAAGAACTTGATTGGAGTCCATGTTTGGCAAATTAAATCTGTGGGGAGACTTTAAGATCGCAGTTAACTGTTGCTGCCCATCCAATCTGACAGAGCTTTAGAGTATCTGCAAGGACGAATGGGTGAATCTGCCAAATCCGGGTGTGCAAAGCTGGTAGAGTCACACCCAAGAAGACTCAAAGCTGGCAGAGTCATACCCAAGAAGACTCAAAGCTGGTAGAGTCATACCCAAGAAGACTCAAAGCTGGCAGAGTCATACCCAAGAAGACTCAAAGCTGGTAGAGTCACACCCAAGAAGACTCAGTGCTGTCAGTCATACCCAAGAAGACTCAAAGCTGATAGAGTCATACCCAAGAAGACTCAAAGCTGGTAGAGTCATACCCAAGAAGACTCAAAGCTGGCAGAGTCATACCCAAGAAGACTCAAAGCTGGTAGAGTCATACCCAAGAATATTCAAAGCTGGTAGAGTCATATACCCAAGAAGACTCAAAGCTGGTAGGGTCATACCCAAGAAGACTCAAAGCTGGTAGAGTCATACCCAACAAGACTAAAAGCTGGTGAAGTCATAAATACTGAATAAAGGCTCTGCAAACTAATGTACGTGAGAGATTTCAGTTTTTTATTTTTTAAAAATTTACATTATCATTATCTCATTTTCACTTTGTCATGATGGGGTATTGTGTATAAATTGATGGCAAGAAGTCTATAACACAAAAAAACTTGAAGATTGTGAAGGGGTCTGAATACATTAACTTTATTACACTCTTTATTTATTACACACTTATTACACATTATAGCAGAGTGATATGATTCAGTTCATTACGTTACATTATAGCAGAGTGATATGATTCAGTTCATTACATGCCATTATAGCAGAGTGATATGATTCAGTTCATTACACGCCAGTACCTCAGTGTGATATGTTTTGGTTCACTGCACTCCATTACAGCAGAGTGATATGATTCAATGGTTTAGTAGGAGTCTCTCCACAAGATCTGACCATCTTAACGCCATACTACTCACGCATACTTACTGATCCCTATGGCACAATTGCCTCATTCTCTCTCTCTCTCTCACACACACACACACACACACACACACACACACACACAAAGAGCCCCACAGGACATGTGTTCATACATCTACAGTACACTGGCGTGACCCATTTCCTGTAAGCAAGACAATTGCTCAGTTTATATATGCAGAGGCTCAGTGTTTATGGGCTCTCTCTCATTCTGACTTTCTCTCTGCCTCTTGCTCCTTCACTCTCTCTCTTCATTTTTCTATCCCTATCTATCCCCCTCCCTATCTCTTTCTCTATCTCTCTCTCTGTCCATTTCTCTTTCTGTCTCCATCCCTCCCCATTCTCTCTTTTCTTTTTTTTCTCCCCTACAAACATCTCACCTTATTCCCTTGCTTTCTTTCTCTCTCTCTGACGTGACCTCCTTAGCTTCGGTTAGTTATCCCTGTGTTTTATTCACACAGAGATACACACACAGATACACTCTGTGTTGTACTGGTGTTGCCATCGGTAACCGTGTGTCTCCTCATAGTGGGATGTGTGTCGGAGGCGGAATGAGTCGGGTCTATGTAATCCTCTTACTGTTCAGAACTTGCCGTCGCTTACCGTCTTCAGCCCCTTCCGTCCGTACTCTAGAGAGGGGAAATGTGTGTGTGTGTGTGTGTGTGATTGTCTGTGTGTGTGTGTGTTGTGATCTCATGCACTGCAACTCATTCTCATCTGCTCCCTCCTATCCCCCCATCTGTCCTTGTTATCACACCTGTATTGGCTCATTAGCAGTGACATCACCATATATAAAGTTGCATGCTCCGTACATACTGTACCAGTCACTCTTGGCATTCACTCAACCAGCTTCATGAGGTAGTCACCTGGAATGCTTTTCCAAAAGTCTTGAAGGAGTTCCCACATGCTGAGCACTTCTTGGCTCCTTTTCCTGGACTCTGCAATTCAACACATCCCAAACCATCTCAGTTGGGTTGAGGTTGGGTGATTGTGGAGGCCATGTCATGTGATGCAGCACTCCATCACTCTCCTTCTTGGTCAAATAGCCCTTACACAGCCTGGAGGTGTGTTTCAGGTCATTGAAAAAGAAGTGATAGTCACAGTAAGCGCAAAACAGATGAGGTGGCGTATCACTGCAGAATGCTTTGGTAGTCATGCTCATTAACTGTGCCTTAATTTCTAAATCAATCACCGACAGTGTCACCAGCAAAGCACCACCACACCACCTACTTCATGCTTTATGGTGGGAACCACACATGTGGAGATCATCCGTTCACCCGCTCTGCTTCAAACAAAGACACCGTGGTTGGAACAAAAAATCTCTAATTTGGACTCATCATACCAAAGGACATATTTCCAATGTCCATTTGTCATGTTTCTTGGCCCAAGCAAGTCTCTTCTTATTATTGGCTGTGGTTTCTTTGCAGCAGTTCAACCATGAAGGCCTGATTCTCACTGTCTACTCTGAAGAGTTGATGTTGAGATTTGTCCGTTACTTGAATTCTGTGAAGCCTTTATTTGGGCTGCAATCTTATTTGGGCTGCAGTTAATTGACAATTTCTGAGACTGGTAACTCTAATGAACTAATCCTCTGCAGCAGAGGTAACTCCGGGTCTTCCTTTCCTGTGGTGGTCCTCATGAAAGCCAGTTTCATCATAGGCCTTGATGGTTTTTGCAACTGCACTTTTTTGCAAACTTTCAAGTTTCTTGACATTTTCGGTATTGACTGACCTTCATGTCTTAAAATAATGATGGACTGTTGTTTCTCTTTGCTTATTTGAGCTGTTCTTGCCATAATATGGACTACTACACTACAGACATAATGATGTGTATACTAACCCTACCTTGTCACAACACAACTGATTGGGTTGGCTCAAACGCATTAAGAATAGAAACTCCACAAATGAACTCTTAACAAGGCACATCTGTTAACTGAAATGCATTCCAGGTGACTACCACGTTAAACTGGTTGAGAGAATGCAAAGAGTATGCAAAGCTGTCTTCAAGGCCAAAGGTGTCTTCTTTGAAGAGTACAATAAGAAATTTATTTTGATCCATTTAACATTTTTTTGGTTACTACATGATTCCTTATGTGTTATTTCATACTTTTAATGTCCTCACTATTATTCTACAATGTGGAAAATAGTACAACTAAAGAAGTACCCTTGAATGAGTAAGTGTGTCCAAACATTTGACTGGTACTATATGTCAGGTTGTGTGTGTGTGTGTGTGTGTGTGTTTGTTAACATGTGGCTAACAAGGTGAACATGGTCTTGTCTGACATCAGCCAATCAGCATGCTTGTGTTGTGGTTTTTATTGTTGTTGTTGTTGCTGATGCATGCATCTGTTACTTTTTGGACATTTTTCATCTATGATGTGTCACAATGGATGTTATCTATATTTTTTTTGTAATTTTTGTTGCTGAAGCACCAAACCAAGAGAGACACAATGCTCAAGAAGTCTGTTGGAGTGATTGAGAAGCTAGCTTCAGTTGCTCTCCTTTCTCTTCCTCTTTACCCCTCTCTCTCTTTCTTTCTTTTGTCCTCTCTTTCAATTCAATTGGGAAAAATATTTTGCATTGCCAAAAGAAGATAAAATAAAATGATATGTAACAAAAGTGGAAGAAATAAGCTTTTAAATTGCACTTTCTCCCTCTATATCTCTATCCTTTTCTGTCTCTCTTTTCTCTCTTTCTCATGTCATGTCTTGATTTTGATGCTTTTTCTTTGTGGTCTATTTGTTTTATTTCATTTTATTCTTTGATGTATCATTAATTTTACATTCTCTGGTGTCATCTTGTCATTTGTTTTTCATCTGTGTATGGGTTTTATTTCCTGACCGTTATACACTGATAATTGATGAGCCTCAGTGTGAATAATTTCTGTACAAATGGTGCCCATTCTTGTTTTCATCTCTCGCATCACACTGGCACCTGCAATTCGCATTTTCAACTCATCGTCAAACATTGAGTTCATCACATACGTTTGTGCCAGGGAAGAATCATAAAATGGATTGAGGAGCTCTGGTTTTCGGCAGGTTTTAGCGTTGTGTCTCTTCACACACCTTCACAGACCCCGAACACTGAGACTCCCCTAGTTATTGTGTCATTTCATGACACTTTTGATGTGTGATAATGAAACAGCGCCAAGCAGCAGTGCTCACGCAAATGGTGTTGTATAGAACCCACAGCGGCTGCCAGATTCAACGCTGTCTTTCCCAGAACATGGAACTTTGAAGTAAGTTGAACTACTTTCCCTGTGTGTGTGTGTGTGTGTGTGTGTGTGTGTGTGTGTGTGTGTGTGTGTGTGTGTGTGTGTGTGTTTGTGTGTGTGTTAGTTATTTCCTCAGTCCCAGGCTGGGAAGAGTGTTTTAATGAAATCCTACCCTCATTTTCTCAGCCTCTCATCTTCACTCGTTCTGAAGCAGGATGGTCCTTCCCTCCTTAAAATAAGTCTCTTTTAAGAGGATTACACACACAAACATGCACATCCATATACACATACTCTCCGTCTTTTTGTCGACCTTCCCTCTAGGTCGTCATGAACGTTCACATTTTGTATTGGTTAGTGGTTTCATTTTAATTTATTACTTTTAATTTAAATTTATTATAGTTTTAAGTTATGACTGCTCTTTTTTTGTGCTTGACCTGCAGTTCTGTTTAGACTAGATAAAGCTGTTGCAACTATTGTCCCTTAATAAAACCCTTCGATCTATCCAACGCAAGTCTATCACTTATTCATCTTCTGGGCTGTCCAAAATGCCTTGGGATTCACTACTTCTGGTGAATATAGGGTGAATATTTGATGAATATAGGCAGAATATTGGATGAATATACAGTGCCTTTGGAAATAAAAATGGAATCAATTATAAATTACATCTGTAACAAAACAACATTAAGAGAAAGTGAATGGGTCTGAATACTTTCCAAAGCTACTCTAGAGTGGATATAAGCTGAACACAGTGTGTATATAGGGTAAATATATTCCCTGAATACTTTATAAATAAGGATGAATATAAGCTGAAACAATTTAGTACTGTTAGTCATTGTAGGTTCATTGTAGGTCATAGTCACCAGATATAGTCACTAATATTTTTATTTGTCACTAGTTGTTTGTGCCTGTAAACCAGAATAGTATTAGGCTGCATCCTGATTGGCTAGAATTTCCCATGTTTTACACTGCTTCAGGGCCCAGATGGGAGGCCAGTGGGAGACACCAGTACTATAAGGGGATAGGAGGCCAGTGGGAGACACCAGTAC
>JACXGI010021584.1:0-10050 GCA_016801175.1 Esox masquinongy | reverse complement strand
TGCGTTGGTACATGCTGGGGCAGCCCTCAAAGGCGTCTAGGAAGGCCAGCATGGTGTCGTCCACCTTGTACACCTCCCCATGGATCCTCTGGCCCTCTCCGGGACGGTTCAGCAACGCGGGGATGTTGTACTTACCAGCTATCACCAAGGGGTAACGTTCTACGGTGCGGGCGTGGCCACAGAACTCTGCCTTCCCATTAGCCTGGTCTGGCTGAATCCTGAAGTGGTTGGGCTGACCCTTCTTCAGAGTCCCGTACACAAAGATATGAGCCATGTACGCCGGCGGGAGGTAGCTCTGTTGAACACGACCAAACACAGTTAGGCTAATAGTTTCACTGGGATATTGTAGTGGTTTTACTATTGAGTTATGTTGCGCTATTAGCTTGCCATCAGAGTTTCCTGAGATATAGCTAGAGCAGAATGTACAGATTTTTCCAGTAGGGGCTACATCCCTCAGAGCGACGGTCACATGGACGTCCTCGCTAGGGGGAGCCCTCGAGTGGATGTTTAGCAGGACGGACAAGCGACGAGTGACGTTGAACGGGATGTTGAGCCGGACGGACAGGAGAGGCAATTAGATCACTCGTAGCGACGTGGACGTCCACCACGGTCACATGGACGTCCTCGCTAGGGGGAGCCCTCGAGATGATGTTTCGCATGACGGACGAGGGATGTTGTGCTGGATGTTGAGCCGGACGGACGGGCGATGAGGGACGTTGAGCGGAATGTTGAACAGGACGGACGGGCGATGGGCATGGCCCGGACGGACAGGAAAGTGGCCTGGACATCAGCATCCAGCTCTAACTGGATGTACATTGAAGCGAACTGAATATCTTGTGTATGAGCAAATTTTGAACGTAATAAAATGGAGAATGAAGCGATCATCAATCAAATTATGACTATTATCCAATGACAATATGTATTATTTCTGTGATGATTATGCTAGAATTCAGGCTAGGCTGCACTGTTTTCTTCGACTGGGGGAAGGGGTTTATGTTTTGTTTTAGGCAAGGGGTTTAAGTTTTGTTTTAGGCAAAACGACACTGAAGTCTTGTGTTTTTATAGCACAAGTAGTCGATTTAATTTCACTTTGTAACAATATGTCTTGGGTAGGCTATAGTTTACAGTGTTATGTATATTATCGCTATATTTTTTGCTTAATTCATACTACGTAGATGTCGGGTGCTATGTGACAAGAATTTCATTGTGCCGGATGACGCAATGTTTTTCGGTGCATTTGATAAATAAACTGAAACTTAAACCTTAAACGTTCTTACTAAACCGAAAAAAACACATCAATTGATAACCCGTCTGTCAAGTCCCCTTTTATTTAATTCTTTCCCACTTTTGTCATGTCAAAATAATGAATAATAATAGTAATTTCTACATATCGAGTTTTAAATAAGACTCACAAAATTATATGTTTTTGATTTATTTAGATTTTTAAAATATAAATACAAATTCCCAACAAAACAATAACGGTAGTGTAAGTCATACAAATAGAAAATAATTATTAACAAAGAAATGTAAATACAGTTGCACGTGGCCTTATTTTAATGTTAAAATATATATACTAAACTCCACCAAAACAATGACAGCATTTTAAGTTTTGCGTTTTACTAGTGTCATTGTCACTACTGGTAGCATGAGGCGGTACCTGCAGCCCATTCAGGTTGCACAGGCAGTCCAGCTCCTCCAGGATGGCTAATCCATATGTGCCGTCGCTAATAGGTTTGCTGTGTCTCCCAGTACAGTCTCAAGAGCATAGAGGAGATACAATGAGATGAGCCGTTACACGAGGAGAGCTGGCCAGGGCCGTAGACCTTCTTGCGCGATACAATATGCACAGTCGAGGCCGTGGGCTTTATTGCAGAAATACTCCTCAGACGAAAATGTTTGCTCTGTTTCAAAATATGAAATGTTTTTGAATACTGTCGTTCAATACATTTCATAGTTGCCAATGTTGAAGACCAGTCCACTACTCTAATCACTTCTGTAGACTTTATATATTTGTTGTTGTTGTTCCTGCTAGAATCATAACACTAACAATATAATGAATATGTGTCCTTTACAGCCTTGTCAATTTATGAATTTCAAATAAGCTAACTGTAACTCTTGGTAAATGGTAAGTTCTAAGATCAGTCTAAGATCAGACGTCGCCGCTGCTTTGGCTGCGAAGACAAGCTACTGTAGGGTAGATGCATATTTTCGAAACATAAAAAGTACATTTTGAAGTAGACTACATTAACATTTATTTCGCTGTAACATTCTCCCATCAGTTGTGTCATTTGGAAAAAATACGGGCAATTATTTTGTAATAAGCAAGAAAACTAGGCAACAACAAGCCGGATAGCACCCTAAGAAATTGTCATCCGGATAGTGTGCTTTGTGCGTATTCTTGGAGTGGCTGATTCGCGATTCCAATCCCCCCCCCGAATCATTTATTGAGTACTGAAAGAATTCAAAGACAGAAGCTGAAAACGGAAAGGTTATCAAATGTGTCATAACAGAGTGTTTATTATCTTTTCACAAGTATTTATTATCAATTGATAAGGAACTCTGTTTTTCCAATATATTAACGTAGCCACTCGTTTAAATATATATTGTCATGGGGTTTCATTTTTGTCCGTTTTTATATTTAATTAAACATAATATGTAACAAATCTTAGGACTTTTAAAAATAGGAAATGTAGACTTCTCGAGTGAGCAACAGGTTGCTGTGCGCGTCCTGATGGTACCCTCCACCGGCTTGCATTAAAAAACATCACTCATCGCCGTCCGTCCTGCTAAACATCCACTCGAGGGCTCCACCTTAGCGAGGACGTCCATGTGACCGTGGTGGACGTCCACGTCCCTACGAGGGATCTACATGCCTCTCCCGTCCGTCCGTCCGGCTCAACATCCCGCTCAACGTCTCTAGTCGCTTGTTCGTCCTGCTAAATATCTACTCGAGGGCTCCCCCTAGCGAGGACGTCCATGTGACCGTGCTGGACGTCCACGTCGCTCGGAGGGATGTAGCTGCCTCTCGATTTTTCTCAAATTTCTCACAGGAGGCGCAATGTCACATGACAACATATTGGCATACCCCTCTGTTTTTTTATATACCAGTGGTTGAACAGGCAGGTGGCAGCTCAAGCACAACTAGCCTCGATCGCAACTAAATGAGCAGTTAGCTAACCATAAATTGCGGAACATCAGATAATCTGACAGAAAAGTTAATTATATCGAAACCGAGAGGAGTTCGGCAAAAACACATTTCTTGTCAACAAAGGCATATGTATTACCTATTTTGACTCTACAAACAATCCAGGGGTTTGAATTCGTTTCTTGCAAATATACAGTTGAGCCCTTTTTTATCTGAAAAGGGCCTTCTGAACAGATACGAGTTTGTTTTCAGGCCTGGGCTTAGTAATATTGCAGCAGCTACATTGGACATTGTTTGTTAATGATATTGCCAAAGCACTGCATAACAAATGAAAGTTTTTGTTGCTCTGTTTATTGACCCGTCAAAGGCTTTCAATATAGTTGACGAAATTGTCTTCCTTGGGTGACACTGCATAGGCTACTTGCATATGGTTTCAAAACTACCTTGTGATACACGGGACTATTCTGTCATAGAATGTGTTCCTTCCTACAAATACCTTGGGATCTGGTTAGATGATAACTTGTCTTTTAAAACCGACATTAGTATATGCTTCAAGAGCTCTTTTAAAAACTTTGTCACGCAGCATTGCGTTTTATTATTGGTGCAAGATTTCGTACACGGCGTCACCAACACACTTCAGCTGGCGGGAATTCCCTGATTTCCACAAGATTGTAAGGATGTCCTGAAGAAACTTCCTCAACAATGGTGGCAGTTATCTAACACACTCACAGGACTGGCTAGTGCAAGAGATACCGCGGCCTAATTCAGGATTAAATAAAATTACCTACTATGCCCCCACTCCTGGAATGATCTGTAGGCAGAGCTAAAGTTAAAGGCCTCGGTGGCAAGAGTTCAAGCATCTGTTAAATTACCGTTGTACAGTAAAAATGTTAAAGTTACTCTAAATGTTCGTTTTAAGACGGTGTATTTCGTAAATTTTTATTTCAGTATCACGGGGCTCAACTGAAAACGAGTTTTGATTATTCCTCTATACAATAAATAAATAAATTTGATGGGTTTTGATATAATTAATAGCTCCTTTAGTTGCAGTCGAAGCTTTAGCACAACGCGTAAATGTGGAGGCATGCGAGCATCAATATCTCGTCATACAACCAGATATCTCCTAACGGGCAGGTAATGCAAGCAAGCAAGCAAGTAAAGTAGACTGCACATTCATTCACGTTACCAATCTCTTAGCAACCAGACCGAAAGATCTAAAGCAGAAGTAGCCTAGATGTCGTTCGCTAGGGCTGACTAGTGTTATAAATACATTGTATTTATACAATTAATCATGTGCGTAAATGCTAGGGCAAAAGGATTTAATATAATGCAAATGTGTAGATATTTTATATGATACTTGCTTTACCAAACATTTACACTAACCCTAACCTTAACCCTTGACCCCGTAACTATTAATCCTGCTTTACATTTACACACATCATTAAATATAGGTTCTGTTTTGAAACCGAATGCATAAAAAGTGTAATTTGTCCATCAGGAAACAAAACTCCGTGATTACAGTATATCGGTATCGTTAGATGATTATTGAATAAAAATTGAAACAAGTTTTATTCTGTTTACCAACATAGAATCAAATGAAGCCACCGCTACAATTGTCCAGACCAAAGTTAAAAATTAATAGATTTCTAAGATCATTTTTCTTCTTACCGTACTTTTTGTGAGCCAGGTGAATGAGGAAAACATTGTGAAGAGAGCGACATCAGGTCAACGTGATTATGCGGGTTGATTTCTAAATAAAAGTCATTTTAAAAAACCTACCTCTAAGTTTAGTATGCAATAATAGTTTAAAATGACTTTAACATTCTGGCTTAAATTAAGCCTGAATGTTGGAGTGCTTCAGTGTCTCTTCTGCTGCTCTAGTCCATGTAAAGCTTTCTGCCGCTTAGCAACAACAAATAATGGTTAAAATTACATAAAACAATTATAAGATAAGAGAAAGAACGCGTCTTTAAACAGCCAGAATGTACTACAATTTGGGACCTTGTGTTAAGGTGAATTTAGAACTTTTCTTTTAAAGGTATTCCTGCGACTTGGACCCTTTAATGTCGCTTATTGTCGCCATTTACACGAAGCTTCAAGCTAACTAGGAAGTGCCACGCATTAAACTCTCGCGTGGTTTGTGAGCACATCAGTGTTAGCATAACGCAGGTCGACAGGTCCCTCTGGTGGACTCAGTGTATACATACGCATGTGCCGACAGAACAGATGAATACAATTATGCATTGATGACTCAAGTCAACTTACTCGCTAGATTGTATTACATTGTAGTGTGTACGGTAACTTCGGGGAAAACGCCCCCCTTAAGGGAAATCTGTATTTTCTGACTCAAAATTGCAATGTTTGGTCAGATTTTTATATGAAAATATTTACCATAGTCAGACAAATAGCCTACATTTAGAAACATTTTTTTTGGGCAGAATGATTCTATTTTATTGCAACATTTTATTTACTTGATTGACAGTTCTCATCTGATTGTTTGCTCTCAAGTGTCCAATCACAATATTCCAAGCATAAAAGCAGTCCGATGTGGACAGCTCTATCAAATGGGTTAGATCCCGCCCCATTGCATTTGGATGACGCACAACTTCACACCATCCAAATTAAATGTCTTCGTCATTTGGGCGATGCATAAGTGTACACAATGCAAATGCAAAGTGTATTTATTTATTTATATATTTAATTATATTGTTAATTATTTATATATTTATTTAATATTATGGTACATTTAGTCCTCCATATGCATTTTCAACACCAAAATGAAATGAGTATAGCTGAGTGTAGGGCGTTGTCTGTCTTAAAATTATGAAAAAAAAGATCAACATATCTGTCCCTGCTTCGTAACCAGTATCAATGGCTTGGGTTTAACATCTCTGAATATCAATAAACTTTTTTTCTGACAGATTTCTCTTTCTGTTCCAAATGGCCCGTGTTCAGTTTGTCTGCCGGAATTATAAGTGTCGGTGACAAACCTACAAACAGCCTTTTGAAGTAACCTAATCAGATTTAAACATCGTAACTGCCAGGCTGGCTCTGTCTTGAATTATTCATGAGGCCTGCCGGCAGCATTTGGCCACTACATAGAAGGTGGAATGATCGTCCCCATACAGTACATCAATATCAGACGTTAAAATATAGCTTGCTACTCTGCCTCTCTAGACATCTGTAACTGATCCGAATGGAAGAAAACATTGAATACATTTATAAAGCAAATTTCCAGTACAATTTGTGATTAGTGCCTGGCTCATTGCAGCTCTGTAGAAGGGTGCAGGTCAGGTCGAAATGTGTCCTCCTTTGCACGTCTCGCCGAGCTGTTGTGCTTTTTATCCCACTGCTTACAGAAACCAGGAAGTATCCTACCTATGCACATCGAGGAGAATGCATTCCCGAGCCGACAAACACGATTGACGCTGCAGGCCCCAGACCTGTCACAAGGAGTCACTTGAGAGCAACAAGACATGACAGCAGCGTAGGAATTTCACGACGGCCACAGCCATGGTTGCCCTTCGCTCTGACCGTGATGCCCCGAAAATCATGGTACACCCTACGCCCACCATCGCGGTCAGCCGTTCGTAAGTTTGTAGTTCGCTACTGAGAACAACCACAAGAACGGACTACATACAGGTAAGCAAGCTAGCTAGTTATCGATAGATAGCTGACTTATTTAGTGCTTACCTGAATCAAACCTCTCTGTTTTGGAAGGTGCGTTCATGAGCAACTGGGAAAATTCCAACCTCCGAATGGGAAAATACACCTGAATGCTTTTTGAGAGCTTGGAGAAGTAACGTTAGGTCTGACATCACTCGACATGGCAGCGTTTGTGGTGAAAGATTAAAAAGCAAAAATTACTTGCTCCGCGCACAAATAAGTCACTATATGTTTATTTAGGTCGTACTCATTAGCGAATGTGATTGTGACGTTAACAGATACTTTGCGGTTCACTTTTGGTAACTGAGGTAATGTTAGCCTTCTGGCTAGCTAGCCTTAACATAACTGTCACTAGATGTAATTTCAAGGATGAAAACATGGTCATTTAAATTTTTATGTGTAAAAACCATATCAGTTATAATGTTATTATTCAAAGTATGATATTAAACAAGTGAATGATGTATGTTTTTATGTCATGGATGTTTTTTTCTTATCAGCAATTCAAGTTGTTTATTTGTAAGCTCCAAATCCTCTTATTTCACTCAATGACCTTTGTGCCCTGGCATGTGGCCTTCGTGCCCTAAACATTTTTATGAAACCGAAGGCCAAATGGCCTTGCCCCTAAAATGATGAAATTCCAAGCCTGCATGACAGTACTGTCCCACATCCATCCTGGGTACTACATGGCCAATAAGACGAGACTTCAGTGACACTACAGTTTGCACTTACAGCCTAAACTTGACAACAGAAATGTAATTATGAATTGTGATATTGTAGATTGATCTAGGTAGAATAAGTACTAAACATGAAACAGCGGAGCTTGTTGAATGTCGAGGTTCACGTTTCTTCCCAGCCAATGGTGTACCTGACCCCTTCACTGTTCCTCAGCCATCCCTCTATCTCTGAGTAGATTAACATATATTGACAATGGGAGTAGTTTTAAATGATTTTATGTGTGGCATCATTGCTAGTTAATCTGTTACAGACCAGGCCTGATAGACTACATTGACCTGTGGTGATCTTTCGAAAAGTCATACTGAAATTACTTAGTAGGGGAGTTAAATGAAAGCACATTAATACGTTTCGCTAAAGGGAGAAAATTAAAATGGAAAAACCTGTAAAATGATGAATAAACCAGAGAATGAACCTACTGCCCAATGAGAAACACAACCCTCCTGAAGAATGAACCTTCTGCCCAATGAGCAACAAATGGAACATGTTGCTCCACCCTCCCTCATTTTGGACCAGCCTCCCCAGAAAAAAAATACTTTTTTAAAAATATTGTGCTGAATACCACAAGGCTTATCTTCTGCTTTATTGGCACATGATAAACAACAGAGTCAGATATGGTTCATGGCTTTGTGATTAATCACAGAACAGTTTATCATTTGAACGATTAATCACGTCAGTGTTTCGGTGGAGAAGACTGCTAATGGGCAGAACCACTTCACAACTCTGTAGCCGCAAAACATCTGATGTCAAAACGATCATGGGGACCTTTCAATTAACATAATTTAAGGAACCAAATATAATGAAATTAATTTAAATTGTGGAAAATATAAATACTCCCTATCTTTGGGCCCATAAGCCAACCCCATGCCTCCAGTGTAGTCTGTCCGGTTTACCAACACCACCGACTGGATCCGATTAGTGAGCTGGACCCGCTGAGTCGACTCGATTACAGAAGACATCCGATGCGTGATTAGTCCATAACAGACATCAGTTACATATTAATTTTTACTGTAGATGTATTTATTACTGTCATCTGATAGCATTTGTGTCTGGCAAAAATCCAAACAGCCTGATATTTTAACAGAATAGTACCACCTTCTCTGCTCTCTGTCTGTCTATCCATCTGTTTGCCTGTGTTTGTCTGTGTGCCTGTTTGTGTCTGTCAACTTTTCTGCCTGTCTGTTTCTACCTGCTCCTCCATTGGTTTGTTATGGAAAGTTTGAGATTCCCTTTCTTTTCAGTGGGGGTAAAATTAAACAGGTTTTTTCTGGATGTTAATAATTATTTGGTATTGTCCTGATTCTGCTCTATTATTTGGGGTTCTTTGTTGTCCCCTGACTTTACAATTGACTAACATGCTAATTCTTGGTTGATAAGTTGACCCCAGACCTGATAACAATAGAGGACAATGGGTTCTATGACTGATTGGAGGATTTGAAGCCAGATGCTGATTGGGATGTTGAGTTTATGTTGTTTTGATAGTGTAGAAGACTTGTCTTGCCTTGTCCCTCGGGTCATTCACATCCTTGCTGAAGTTGCCTGTGGTGTTGATGTTTATAGTCTGGGTCAGTTGTCATTATTTTGGGGCAATCTCTCATTCTGAGTATCTCTCATTCTGATCTTACAATTGCAATTGTTAAGCGTGTGTTAAGAAGAAATAGAGAGTTAATTTAGGCTTCTCAGTTGTCTGTCTGTAAGTCTGTCTGTGAGGCTCTGTTTATGAGTCTTTCTTTCTGTATGTGAGTCTGTCTGTCTGTGAGTCTGTCTATCTGTGCGTCTTTCTGTCTGTATGTGAGTCTTTCTGTCTGTCTGTGAGTCTTTCTGTCTGTCTGTGACTCTTTCTGTTTGTACAGTATCTCACAAAAGGGAGTACACCCCTCACATTTTTGCAAATACTTGATTATATCTTTTCATGTGACAACACTAAAGAAATGACACTTTGCTACAATGTAAAGTAGTGAGTGTACAGCTTGTATAACAGTGTAAATTTGCTGTCCCCTCAAAATAACTCAACACACAGCCATCAATGTCTAAACCGCTTGCAACAAAAGTGAGTACACCCCTAAGTGAAAAGTGTCAATATTTTGTGTGGCCACCATTATTTTCCAGCACTGCCTTAACCCTCTTGGGCATGGAGTTCACCAGAGCTTCACAGGTTGCCACTGGAGTCCTCATCCACTCCTCCATGACGACGTCACGGAGCTGGTGGATGTTAGAGACCTTGTGCTCCTCCACCTTCCGTTTGAGGATGCCCCACAGATGCTCAATGGGGTTTAGGTCTGGAGACATGCTTGGCCAGTCCATCACCTATACCCTCAGCTTCTTTAGCAAGGCAGTGGTCGTCTTGGAGGTGTGTTTGGGGTCGTTATCATGTTGGAATACTGCCCTGCGGCCCAGTCTCCGAAGGGAGGGGATCATGCTCTGCTTCAGTATGTCACAGTACATGTTGGCATTCATGGTTCCCTCAATGAACTGTAGCTCCCCAGTGCCGGCAGCACTCATGCAGC
>JACXGI010021583.1:0-10051 GCA_016801175.1 Esox masquinongy | reverse complement strand
ACCCACTCATCACAGCATTATAAAGTGTCTGTAGCTGTCACACCCGCTCATCACAGTATTAAACTGTGTGGTATTTTCTCCAGGACCAGGAGAAAGGTGACGAGGAGAAGGAGAAACTGCAGGAGGAGACGTCCACTAGGGTGTGGATCTGTACCAGTACACACTCCTCTACTAAAGTTATGGTGCTGGATGCCAGCCAACCCTCGGACCTCATAGACAGTTTCTATGCCTGTAACTCACACGTCCTTTGTATCACCAGTGTACCAGGTGTGTGTACTCTCTAACGGGGTGATTTGTATGAAAAGGCTGTATGGCTGATTTATCCGACGCTCATTTCATGCATCAGAAATTAAGTATTTCCTACTGTGGCAACTTTAATTAAAATGTTGCATGAAGAAATCTAATATTGTAGCCTACTCTAGTTTTATTATTTTCCGGTTATGGAATGCATTATATACATCCTTTAGACCTATCTGATATCTTAAATGGTCATTTGTCCAAATATCCCCGGACAATCCGTGTAAAAAAAGTTTTACTTTTTAGCAGGTTGGGATTGAGTATGGAAGTGGTTCATTTATCCAATTGTTCATTTATCCCAATAGATATTTACAACCGTCGCTTGTATAAGTGCATGTTTCAAGATGTGTCTTATGTGTGTCAGTGGGGACTGGTGTTACTCAGAGGAAGGGCCCGTTGTAATGGCTAGAGTGGGATATATAAGTGTGTGTGTGCTTGTGATTTCATGTGTGTGTTTCTTAGGTGTGTTGGAGACCGACTACCCTGCAGGGGAGGAGACAGCCATACACCTGGACCAGGAGGCTGGGCCTGTTGACCGGGTCTCCTTGACCGGCAGTGTGGCCAGTCTGGGCTCCACGGGCAGCGATGGTGTCAACGCAACGGAAGAGACCACGGCCGTCCCCCAGACGGCCAACAGCGGTGTCACGGACCTCCCGGCCCAGCACAGCTCAGGTAACCTACATAGGACATGTTTCCAGGACCTTTCAGCGGTGGTCACCAGTCCTTCAGTGATGTAATGCAGACCATTGTTCATTCTTACCCGGCGCGGTTCCATTTTTGCCGGACGCGTAAGCGGAGCCAGCTAAGAAGAGCGAATGTCTCTTACTGAGTGACTGACTACTCCTTGTTAAATAGCGTAGTGGTTAGAGAAGCGGACTTGTGAACAGGTCCCGAGTTCGTTTCTCCTCGCAGGCGATGCGCAGTACGCTTTATGAATTATTCCGTATAGATGAAAGCTTCACTGGCTAAAACCATTAGTATCTACATTATAGTAAGCCTGAAATAAAACAGTTTATGGTTATATTGCGACTGTTTCTGGTGGATTTTCGAAGTACGCATCCGTGCATGCGTTTTGGGTCAGGATAGACAAACACATTTGCTGGCTTAACAACGTAGTTACGATATCTTAAGCCTTAACTGAAACTGTATACGGTTATATTGCGACTGTTTCTGGCATGGAATAGTTCATCTTCAGTTTCACTAGCAATTGCTCAATTCTTATGATTATTCCTAGGAAGTTAGTAGATACTAGTAAGCCTATTTAACACAATCCTCAATGGAGTCTAGCGACTGCTGAAACTTGTAATGCCGTGGCGTAATGGTTAATGACAGCGCCTGTCATATGGAAGACCTACGTTCGAATCTTTTGAGAGCAACAACATTTATTAATTATCTCTGGTAGATTCCACGATTCTCTCGTCTTTTCACGTGATGAAAAACTTAGTTATCGTCGCCTTTATTGATAGTTATTGTATAAATGTCATTCAGGAATGAAAGAAAAAAAGTATGTTGTTTTGCCATGAAAGAAAAAAATACGTTCCTATGCCATGAAATGAAATAGCTTTGGCAGACTCGCTAGCGATTGCTCAATTCTTATGACTATTCCCGTAAGTTAGTAGAGACCAGTAAAGCTTATTACTGGCTAATACGCTGTTAAAACGGCCTGTGGCAAACGCAATACATTGCCGCTATTTGTGGTAGAGGTAAACTTAGTAAGAAACGTTAGTCAGTTTAACTGTATCAATGTCATGCACGAATGGCCATATAACTATTAAAACGGCCAGTGGATTTTTTTCAGGATAGAGACAAGAGGCTATACTGACACCTGGCAGACGAACAGCTCCGTGGTGTAGTGGTTAACGACACAGCCTTTCACGTGGGCGACCCGGGTTCGAATTTCGAGATGGGAACACGTTCTATTGCGGGCCGGCTGAACTAAGCTTGCCTGGTTTCTTGTTATTTATTCTATACTGGATCTACTTACTGTAAAATGTCCCTTCTCTATGTTACTGTTATGTCTTCTATATCCCGCGACCTGCCCCCGATAGTGGATCTCTCCAGAGAGCCCAGTCCGGCAGAGGATGGGGTGCCCACGGCGGAGGAGGCCACCGAGGCCACGGAATCCAATGCCGGGGTGGAGGAGGGGGAGGAGGGCCAGGGGCTGGACGTCAGTCAGCCAGGCATCTACACAGAACATGTGTTCACGGACCCTCTGGGAGCTGGACGCCATGAGTCTTCAACATCAGACACACAGAGGTAGGACAGCCTGACTTGTTTTCCCTGATCACATGACCAAGGCACCGGGGCACTGAAATGTTGCCTCAGCAGTATATAAATATGAAGATTGAGAATGCCATGACTGAAGCTCACCGGTTTTCCAGGGACCAGGAAGGAGAGGCGTCTTTTCCGGACAACACGCTTCCTGTTGGGGAGGATGTCCAGAGGATGAGCAGTGCCCTGCCCACCATGTGGCTCGGCGCTCAGAACGGATGGTGAGGACAAGGGACAATTCCTGGGTCCAAATCTATTTTTATTGCATTTTATATTGGTTAATTTAATTAGGTTTGTGTTAATTTGTAATCAACCTGATCCGTGTCTTTCTTTATTGCATGAAGTTGATTGTCCCGTGTGTTTTAATTGTTCATCTTTGTCTCCTCTCTAGTTTGTACGTGCACTCGTCTGTGGCTCGATGGAGGAAGTGTCTCCATGCCATCAAGCTCAAGGACTCCATCCTCAACATCGTGTAAGTACTGAGACATCCCTGTGCTTACTGAATGTCCTCCAGAGACAGTACATGTAATTTTCAAACATAAATGTTCCCAGAGACAGAACTTTTGGGACTGACCATGCCATGTGAACACATTTTGTTATACAGCATTGAAAGAAGACATTTCTTAAATGTGCAGACAACTGCAAAAAAAAGGAAATATGTGAGCTGCCAAACAGCTTCAGTGTTCCTTGGCACAGATTTTCTACACGTTTCTGTGACTCTTTTTGAGGAATGCAACCATATTCTTCCATGAGAAATTCCATACTTTGTCGACGGTGGTGGAATATGCTGTCTGAGCCACCACTCCAGAATCTCCTGAATTAGTTTTTTTGGATCGGATCTACTGATTGAAACAGCTGGCATATTTTTGGCATATGATAAAACATAGCAAGCTGAGCAGTCTTTGTGTCTTTGTAAAATGTGTTCACATAATCAGCCTTTCTCAACGTAAACTAAATACTGGGAAATGGCTCCTACCCAGCAATTGTACCTATGACCTTAAGCCTAATGAGTGGTTAATTCCACACGGGTGAAAGTACCTTTCAATATACAAATGTTCTCAGGTATCTCACCAGTGATGTCTGTTTGTTCTCCCTGTCTGTAGACACGTGAAGGGAAGAGTCCTGGTTGCCTTGGCTGACGGCACGCTGGCCATATTTCACAGAGGCCTGGGTAAAGACACGTTGGAAGATAGGAATCCATTCCAAATGAATTCTTTCAGTAAAACCTGTTGGTAGCAATTTTGTGCCACAGATGGACATGGAGCATTAGATCATCGGCTGCTAATCTCTCGTTAAACTATCAGTGCAAGCTAAATTCAACTGCACAGCTGATCTCAATTGCAACCAATTTTTACTACTGAGTTACCCCTCCAAAACGTCAGTGTCAAGTTTATCTTTTATTCTTTAATGAAAACAACATTATTCAAGATTATTTTGGCCTCTAGTTAGTGTTGTCATTATGGGATGTGCCTTGAAACCCGTCTACGAAATAATTCTTTGTGATACACTATGGCTTTTTTATTTCCAACATGAAACAGTCTCTGGAGATATAGAAAGGGATAGATAAATGGGCCATTTTCTCTGTAAAGGAGTGTCGCTTCTGAAGCAAGACTAACATCCATACGGTGACATACCAAGATATTAGTAGAAAGAAAACACATTTTGCCAACCTACCATAACGTGTGAAATCAACTCCGCAGCACATCAATCAGCAATGTTGCCAGAGTAGAATTCTGTTGTCTGAAAAGGTACAGACATATCTGTTGTAGTACTTTGGAAAATGTCTTAAACAGTTATAAATTGTTATCAAAAAAAGGGTATACCAACAATGTATATCTAATTGACAATGATTCTGTTTAATTCAAATAAAGTATTTAATGCTGTGGCATTTTACCCTGTGAGGAAAACCTAATATTGTAGTCTGCTCTCTAGTCTTATTATTTTCCAATATATGTCAATTAATTATTTAAAAGACTTTTATCTGATATAGCCATTATACTTCAAGAAGCACATTTTCACTACCATGTAGCCTTACATTTTCCAGTGCTTCTAAGATGGTTCACTTCTACCTGTTGCTGTAACCCTGACAGTTTTTCACCCGAGCGAATGCCTCTTCTCCACAGATGGCCAGTGGGATCTGACCAACTACCACCTGCTAGACCTGGGCCGGCCACACCACTCCATTCGATGCATGACCGTGGTGCACGACAAGGTGTGGTGCGGCTACAGGAACAAGATTTACGTCATCCAACCTAAAGCCATGAAGATAGAGGTACGTCACTGGTTTATATTGTTAACCCTCTGATTGCAATACACAATCACTTTAAAATACATACATTTTGCCCGTATTTATCAAGGGTGCCGAGTGTTTTAGAGCTGACTAATTCGTTTGGTGATTCAGTCCAGATTGCAAAACTACAGCCCACATAGGATATCTGCGTTTGATCTCGTATTTGTGTTGTCCCATTTAGACCTACAATCAAATAAAATGTATCCAATAAACTGTCTTTAGTCGGGTGACTGTGCAGTATCTTATAGGGATAGAGTGTGGTTTAACATGGGTTTAAGACTGCTTCCCTTTGTGTAGAAGTCATTCGACGCCCACCCCAGGAAAGAGAGCCAGGTGCGTCAGTTGGCCTGGGTGGGAGAGGGGATCTGGGTGTCCATCCGGCTGGACTCCACCCTCCGACTCTTCCACGCCCACACCTACCAGCACCTCCAGGACGTGGACATAGAGCCCTATGTCTCCAAGATGCTGGGTGCGTGGCTACGTGGACGTTCTAATCAATTAAGCTTTAATGGCATGAAGTGTTTGCATTGGCACAGCCGAGGAGTTTGAGGATCACGCATAAAAAAACACCTTCATTTCGACACAGTGCCTGGAGGAATAGAGGAATGTAGATTCTGCTGTTGTTATGGGTGTGTAATGAGAAAGGGTTCAGGATCTGGGATGTTATGTAGAGATGATGAGCTGTACAAAGGACTTCCTGACTCCTGTCTAGAACACTAAGCCCATCTGGACTGCATATCATGTCACATTGATTCACACACACATTACAGCAGAATGCCCTGTCCTAAAATGTTTCCTGGTCCTTACTACTCTCATATCAGATACTTAATGTTGTGTCTAACACATTGTTTTTCATTAGAGATGGCTGCCTAGATTAGGAGCTACTTTAATCAGTGTAACTGTAAAATACTGTGTAAATGTATATAGAAGCCTTAATGGGACATGGCTCCTCTCTTCCACCCCTCCTACAGGCACCGGTAAACTGGGCTTCTCTTTTGTGAGGATTACAGCCCTCATGATCTCCTGTAGCCGCCTGTGGGTCGGAACAGGAAATGGTGTCATCATCTCCATCCCGCTGTCAGAAGGTAAGCCCGTACAAGCCATAGTCCCATAGTTTCTTCTCATCTTTGTGTCCCGTTCATTGACTCTTGCTCCTTAAAAACATCAAGTGCCTAAAAAGACTTTGTTTTTATGAATGATCAATAGATATTTAACAAACCAGGGTGTTGGATTGTAAAATAGTGTATCTAGTATATCAGCCTGGCCCACTAATTCACCCCACTAAGCCAGTCATACAGTACATAAAACAGTGTATTAAAACGGCTCCAGTCCGCTCTCTGGTGAGTATTCATAGACTCTACTCCTCCACTGCCCCGTCTGTCCCTCCTCCTCTCCCTGTTTCACTGAAGCCATAGGTCCTCCTCATCATGGAGTCTTACTGAGAGGCCTCAGCGGTGAGTTTCCATCACACAGCCAGCATAGCCAGACATTCGATTCCCTCCCTCTCTCTCCTCCTGTAGTGTTTTCGGCTAGCTGTCTACCTCTATCCCTAGTTAGTTCCATATAACCGCGCACTGCCTTCTGCTTTCCTCCTGCATCCCCTGTATCTCTCCATCCTACCCCTGCCGACGGGGATTTGGGCCTGGTTTGAGACTCTGTGCTGGTCTCTCCCTGCCTGGTGTGTCCGACTGTCATGTTGGGTCTTCTCCCTGACCTTTGTTCCTGTCCAACAGTCTGCTGCTCTCCAACACAGCTGTGTGGTTTCTGCCTCCTCTGCTGCCAGACAGACCCAGCTGTCTGTCTGGGACAATCCTAGTGATTGTTTCTCAGACCCATGACATTGTCTTTGGGTTGTAACTTGTGCCTGTATTGTTGTTGTATCATGTGTGTGTCTTACATTTCCTGGAGCTTATGCAGCGTTACCCAAGCTTTGCGTTTTTTCAGTCTGACTGATAGTAACTAACGACACTGTATCCACAATATTATTTGATACAAGTCTCTCTTGCTCTCTCTCTGTCTCTCACACGTGTCTCACTCTTTCCAGTGTCTTTCCATCACAGTCACTCTTTTCTCTCCGTTTGAGTCTCGTCTTGCTCCTCGTTTCACATGACATCATCTGTCAGTTGTCCATTTCAGTTCATTCTTTCCACTCCTGGCTAGGTTTCAGCTGGGGTGTGATGTCAGTTGTCCAGTGGTCTTGTGCTACACTGAAGGCTTTGTAGCTTTAAACAAGCCAAATGGCATATACTGTGCAAACGTTGGTAATCATCTTAAGAGCTACGTATAACACAATAATCCTGCTCCTGTTCTTATTGTTGTCTTGCTGTTGTCATGACGTTGTAGCCAACAAGACAGTGAGTTCAGTGCCAAATCGTCCTGGCGGCGCCGTGCGGGTGTACAGTGAAGAGGGCTCAGAGAGCATGTTGCCAGGCAACTTTGTGCCCTACTGTTCCATGGCACATGCACAGCTGTGTTTCCATGGACACAGAGATGCCGTAAAGTTCTTTGCAGCCGTTCCAGGTAAGAAATTAGGGTATTTAATATATTTAACATATATGTACAGTCAACTCAAGAGGTATTGGTACCCTTGATGAAATTGAGCAACATAAAATGTAAAAAATAAACAACACAAACAAAGTCATATTTTGGGCTCAAACAAACGGCGGAGCCATGAACTTTCATTTCAACACAATCATTTCTCAAACACAAAACCTTTCAATGAGCAGAAAAACATAGGTTTCTAAAGTATTGGCACCCCTCCAATCAATATTTAGCGAAGCCTCCCAGGGAATTCATTATGCCATTCATTAGCAAAGCAGCTTCAAAGCACCAGTGATCCACCACCATATTTTACCGTGGGTATCCAATGCTTTTCCTTGAATGCAGTCACCAAACATCATATTTTTATATCCTACACCAGATCTGTGAAGGTCACCAACCATAATTCTTATTACAGCTGACCGCTCTTGGGTTTTACTCATGGTGATTTATGAGGAAAGGATTTTAAATGTGTGCAACCATATTTCCAGGATCAGGTGAAAGGCATTTATACAGTTCTTGGACACTGAGACTGAGAAAAACAGAATTTTATAGCTGATGCCACTTGCATAAAAATAATATTTTATTTTAAATATTATTTAGAGGTACAAATACTTTTTGTTTTGTATTTGAGAGATTATTGTGTTTTTGTTAAACTATACTGCCCTCCTTTATTTTTCAGCCCAAAATATGACTCGTTGTGTGTGCTGTTTATTTTTTGCCTTCATTTTAGGGTGCCAACACATTTTGAGTTGACTGCATGTATTTATGTGTATATATTCATAGGTATGATATGTATGTGAATATGTTTGTGCGTGGGTGTGTGTGTGGGTGTCTGTGTGTGTATACTGTTGTTGATTAGCTTGATCTTACACTCAAAATATCATAGGAATCAAAATGTTTGTGGAGTGAACATTTATAATATAATATCATCACCAAGAAATAATTATTATTCAAAAACATATGCTACAGTCATTGGCCCCCCTAGAAAGTCTATTTGATGTACCTACACTACCATTGGAAGGTTTGGGGTTTTCAATGGTAGTTTTTTTGCCCATTAAAATATAAAATTGATCAGAAATACAGAATACAGTATTTTCTGATAACATGCTGCATTCATCTTGCCATCAATTTTCACATGATTCCCCGTGCCTTTAGAGCTCACACACCCCCAAAACATCAGTGAGCCACCACCATGCTTCACAGTGGGGATTGTATTCTGTTAACTATAGGCCTTGTTGACCCCTCTCCAAACATAGCACTTATGGTTGTGAACATAAATCTCTATTTTGGTCTTGTTACTCCAAATTACAGTGCCAGAAGCTGTGAGGCGTGTCAAGGTGTTGTCGGGCATATTATAACCAGGCTTTTTTGTGGCACTGGCGCAGTAAAGTCTTCTTTCTAGCAACTCGACCATGCAGCTCATTTTTGTTCAAGTATCGTCGTATTGTTCTCCTTGAAACAACCACACTGTCTTTTTCCAGAGCAGCCTGTACTTCTCCTGAGGTTACCTGTGAGATTTTCTTTGTATCCCGAACAATTCTTCTGGCAGTTTTGGCTGAAATTTTTCTTGGTCTACCTGACCTTGGCTTGGTATCAAGAGATCCCAGAATTTTCCATTTCTTAATACAAGATGGAACAGTACTGACTGGCATTTGCAAGGCTTTGGATATCTTTTTATATCCTTTTCCATCTTTATGAAGTTCCATTATCTTGTTATGCAGGTCTTTTGACAGTTCTTTTCTGCTCCCCATGGCTCAGTATCTAGCCTACTCAGTGCATCCACGTGAGAGCTAACAAACTCATTGACTATTTATACACAGATACTAATTGCAATTTAAAAAGACACAGGTGTGGGAAATTCACCTTTAATTGCCATTTTCACCTGTGTGTGTTACCTTATGTGTCTATAAGAAGGACAAACGCAGGGTATGTAAACTTTTGATCAGGGCCATTTGGGTGATTTCTGTTATCATTGTGATTTAAAAAGGAGCCAAACAACTATGTGTTAAACATGGCAAAGTATTGAACACTACTTAACCTTCTGCTTCAGGTCAGGTGATCCCACCCCCCGGAACTGGAGGGGATTCTGGGTCGGATGACCCCGCCTCAGAGTTGTCTGATTCGGCGACCTCTGAACCTGCCAAAACCTTCCTGGTCATGAGTGGAGGAGAGGGCTACATCGACTTCCGGATGGGTGGGTACAGTACGCATCTGTGTGTTTTGTGGCAGGCCCCCATTAGAGAAAATGTGATTTCAAGTTTAGGGGTTGGGTTTGTTGGAAACGTTCAGTTTAGATCATTGAGGTTAATCTTAGGGTTACGGTAGGTTCAGGGGAACACAGATTTCTGCATTTTATGTCCCAGAAAAATAGAAAAAAATTCTGGGACTTGTGTGTGTGTGTGTGTGTGTGTGTGTGTGTGTTCATGTGTGTGAGAGAGAGAGACAACGTCTAACATGTCTCCACAACAGGTGATGATGTAGAAGAAGTTGATGGCCCCCTACCAGAACCCACCATGAAGCAGACAACCCCTGCCAAAGCCGAACGCAGCCACATCATCGTTTGGCAAGTCACTTCCTGCCAGGAGTGAGCCAATCACACTGCCACATGACTACCAGGTCGCCCAACCCCCCCCCCCCCCCCCCCCCCCCCCC
>JACXGI010021582.1:0-10045 GCA_016801175.1 Esox masquinongy | reverse complement strand
CATGAATATCAGCTGTTACAGAACATACAAAACATGAATATCAGCTGTTACTGAACATATGAAACATTGATATTGGCTGTCAATGAACATATGAAAAATAGATATCAAATTTATTATGTTCACATCAAACTTAGTTACAGCTATGTGTTGTAAAAATGGCTAGTGATCAATAATAATAATAAACTTTGTTTACAAAAAAGTTGGGACGCTGCGTAAAATGCTTATTATAACAGAATGCAATTATTTGCAAATCATTCATCCCTATATGTAATTGGAAACAGTACAAAGATAACATATCAAATGTTGAACCTGAGTAATGTTAATTTGATCCCAGCAACACATTTCAAAAAAGTTGGGACAAGGGCATGTTTACCACTGTGTTGCATCACCTCTTCTTTTAATAACACTCTGTAAGCGTTTGGGAACTGAGACCAATTGCTGTAGCTTTGAAAGTGTGTAATGTTGTCCCATTCTAGCTTGCTATACTGTAGGATTGAAGCTGCTCAACAGTTCTGGGTCTCCTTTGCTGTTTTTGTAATTTCATTATGTGCCAAATGTTTTCAATAGGGACAGATGTGGACTGCAGGCAGGCCAGTTTAGCACCTGGACTAGCACCCAAAAGGTTAAAATTAAGAGACCACTGCATATTGAACGCTTCTGTTCCTCACTTAAAACTTTCCTTTTCAACTTTTTTGGAAAGGAAAGAAAAAGGTGCAGTGGTCTCTTAATTATCTGTATATATATAATCTCAGCAGTTTATTTAATCTGCCATAGAGGAACTAATAAGTACATAACCGACGACAAGCAATACAATTTTATTGTAGGCCTAGAAAAGTGCAAAAGAGCAAAATGCTTAAACACTCCACAGCCGGCAACATTACTTGGCCCTCTAATGGCCAGCATTGCCCCAAAATGAACTGTATGGCTACACTGGATGGCTAGTCTGCAGGGAGGCCCATGTTATATGGCTCATGTTATATGGACGTATTCTGACAGATCAGGAGTGGAAAACAACACAAACCATGACTTTCCAATAGAGGCCTTAGCAATAAATGTAATGTTACTGACAGTATCATCGCTTTGTATCAGGCTCTGGTTTAGGGGCCCCCCTGGGGACTTGGGCCCCTGAGCATGTGCTGAGTGTGCCTGTTCAGTTATCCATCCCTGCCCCTGAAAATGCAGGTGTGTCAGGAACACACATGTATTTTTTTCCCCTATTTTTTTCCCTCAATGATGCTCTGTGTACAACATGACAGAAGTGATTGTGAAATATTGCAATTGAATGCAACTTACAGAATAGATTTTTTTTTTAAATGTAATTTCTTCCAACATCCCCATCGTGTACTGAAACAACAAATTATGTTGCTTCAACTGATACCATGTCAAAACAATTCCATGTGTTAGGGAAATAGAAATCATTGGAAATTTTATTTTTAATAGAAAATAGATGGTCAATAGATACATGCAGATATTTTTTTAATGCAAGCAGCCACCAGAGGAAGAAGGCCATGTTTTGTTGGTTCCTGACAAATAAAGGAGAACTGGCGGTTAGAGGGGATTTTTAACAACTGAAAATGGTCAGCTTAACCCATTGCTGTTGTTCTGTGTGTTGTGTGGACCGTTGAAAGGAAAACAATTAAGCTTATTTGAGAGCATCAGTTCACTCAACAAACTTTGGTCACAGTTAGCAGAATCCCTAAAAATATTGTTGAATTACTTAAATTACATTATCATGTTTCCCTTTACAAAGCAACACTGCATGTTTCTTCATCTAAATGCCCCTATGTCCAAGTCAAGTCATCTAAAAAGATAATTCCCCTGACATCTGTGACAATTGCTCCGCGTGGCGCTGCGTGCTCTCTCCCTTTCCGAAATGCCGCCCTTTCCCTTTCCGATTTATTACCAATCTGAAAGCGAAGGCAAACACACCCCACACACACACACCTGCACTTCATTAGTCATTATGTCGTTATTTAAGTTCCTTGATTGCCACTCACACCTCACAGGTTATTTTGTCTGTTCATTTGATTGTGTGGTACTGCATTTTTGCCTGTTTTATTAAAAGAAGACTAACAGTTTTGTTGTTTTCATTTTTGTTTTCCGTTTTGTTGTTTTCATTTTTGCCTCTCCTTTTTACACACTCGCTTCCCTCGCACCTCACATCAGGAAGTGAATCTGATTAGCCCTGAATAAAATCTGGTGTTCCTGTCTGATATCCTTCAAGGGTTCTTGGCTGCAAACAGCAGAGATACGAAGGTCCACAAGGAGCTAACAAAAGATCTACGGTATACTATTGTTGAAAGGAACTGATCAGGAGAGGGATATAAAACAAATGAAGGCAGTCTTAATAATGTAATAATAAAATATTGTTAAAACAGTAAATCATTGTGAGACCATGATTCATAAATCTTGAGTGAGAGACTGCTTATGTACCTAGTGTTTGTAGACAGTTATGAATCCTGTCACAATTTGGGATTGATTTTACAGAGTAAATATTAACTGTCTTAGAAACTAATTATCTTTCATTTGCACCTAAAATAAGACTCAGGGCCCCTAGCATGTATTGACAATATATTTTATGTCAGGCCTGTAGCGGATTCTCTTCTGAGATCAAACAATATTATGAATTAGTTCCCAGTAAACCACCATTCTGGTAAAATATAGATGTGCTTGAAAAGCAAAAATCAAACAGGCAATTTCATGTAAAATGAGCAGAGACCTATTCTTTATAGGCTGCATCTTACAAAGATAGAAGGTCACTTCACAGCTTGCCAGTAGGAAGCTGGTCAGAGTTAGGAAGATGTAGTCTCCTAGATGATATATTACAGGGCTTATCTGTGAAGTAGCATGACTCGTACAGCCACTCCACGTTTCTTTCATTGCGTGTAGCACCAACTCTGTGCAGCCTATTAAGACTTGAACATCCTATGACCACAGCCTTTATCATCCCACTAATGACTACAACACCCTATTACCACAGCCTTTTTCATCCCACTAATGACTACAGTACAACATCCTATGACCACAGTCTTTATCATCACATTAAGACTACAACTCGACTTTTCTTAAAACCTTCTCCAAATCTGTAGTGGGTATTTAGTTTTTTATTAAAATTTGTTTCAAATGTTGTGGGTTGTCAGGTTGGGTGTTTATTTAAACTCTATTTTTCGTTTTGTTTGAGAACTTTCAGTGAACACCTTATGGGTGTGTTATAGAAAAGCGTATATAAACATTTACCTTTTGTTTAGGTAAGGTGTGTCTAGGTTTTGCCTACTTTATTGTTTGCATTTAGGTTTGTTTTAAGGAAACCTGGCATTTATCTTTCCCCCATGTCTTTATTAGTAAAGGAGCATCAACAAAACAGGATCTTTAATGGTGTGAGTGTAGGGTGTGCGTAAAGGTGAGGCAGGCGAAAGGAAAAAATCAAAAGAGCGATAGTGATTCAATAGATTCTTTATATCGTTCTTTTTGGCAAAAGGAACGCACCGTCTCTGAAAAAGACAAACAATAGTCTGTGAGGTGTGGTGAGAAAACTACATAAATACAGCTCTGGAAAAAATTAAGAGACCACTGGAAAATTATCCGTTTCTCTGGTTTTACTATTCACATGTATGTGTTTGAGTAAAATGAACCGTTTTGTTTCATTCTATAAACTACTGACAACATTACTCCCAAATTCCAAATAAAAATATTGTCATTTAGAGTACTTATTTGTAGAAAATAACAACTGGACAAAATAACCAAAAAAAGATGCATTGTTTTCAGAGCTCAAATAATGCAAAGAAAACAAATTCATATTCATTTTTCAACAACAAAATACTAATGTTTTAACATAGGAAGAGTTCAGAAATCAATATTTTGCGGAATAACCCAGATTTTTAATCACAGCTTTCATGTGTCTTGGCATGCTCTCCATCTGTCTGTCACATTGCTGTTGGGTGACTTTATACAACTTCTGGCACAAAACTTCAAGTACTTCGGCTTTGTTTGAAGGCTTCTGACCATCCATCCTCCTCTTGATCAAATTCCAGAGGTTTTCAACGGGGTTCAGGTCTGGAGATTGGGCTGGCCATGACAAGGTCTTGATCTGGTGGTCCTCCATCAACACCTTGATTGACCTGGCTGTGTGGCGTGGAGCATTGTCCTGCTGCAAAAAACAATTCTCAGAGTTGGGGAACATTGTCAGAGCAGAAGGAAGCAGGTGTTCTTCCAGGATAACCTTGTACTTGGCTTGATTCATGCGTCCTTCACAAAGATAAATCTGCCCGAATCCAGCCCTGCTGAAGCATCTCCAGATCATCACCGATCCTCCACCAAATTTCATAGTGGGTGCGAGACACTGTGGCTTGTAGGCCTCTCCAGGTGTCTGTCTAACCATTAGATGAACAGGTGTTAGGCAAAGCTGAAAATTTGACTTGTCAAAGAAAATGACCTTACTCCATTCCTCTACGGTCCAATCTTTATGCTCTTTTGCAAACTTCAGCCTGGCTCTTCTTTGCTTCTCATTGATGAAGGGCTTTTTTCTAGCTTGGCACGACTTTAGCCCTGCCCCTAGGAGCCTGTTTCGAACCGTCCTTGCCATGCACTTCACCCCAGCTGCTGTTTGCCATTCTTTTTGTAGGTCACTTGATGTCATCCTACGGTTGTTGAGTGACATTCAAATGAGTTGACGATCATCTCGGTCAGTGCACAGGCGTTTTCGCCCTCTGACAGTCTGTAGCACTGTTATCCCCAATGTCTGTTGCTTGACCTTGTTCGTATAAACCGCCGTCTTTGAAATTTTCAGGATGGAAGTAACCTGAGAAACAGCATGCTGAGAAATATCATTATCAAGGACAGACTTACTGAGCCAGGTTTCAGAAAACAAAATTAAAGCAGCATCAGTTGATTTAATTCAAATCCCAACTCCATTCATTTTGGACAGCAAGCTGCGTACATTTAAATGAAGAATGCCAAGACCGGATCTAGATTTAAAATCAGAGGGGGTTGTAGATATTGCGTACCAAGGCCAGGACTAGGATGCACATTAACTGATACATTAACAATAAAATTATTACAAGGCACATCCGTTTAGCACCGTTGCATGGCTCTTTTTCAATAGACATGCTGCCAGCAAAATATGAAGGAAAGTTGCCAGACAATGCAAAACAGTAATTTACAGCCATTAGACTTTGGTAGCGACAAAAGTTTGTATCCTGAAACAAACGCATCTGAACTTGGACGAGCAGATCACGTGAGAATTCTAGCATTCTGCTAGTACCTGCAGATCTTTGTAGGAGGGGCTCCTCCAAATAGGATCGGACCTCCATAATGGCATCTGCTGAGGGGATTCCTTCGTGCTGCAACCCCAGTTGCTCTCTCATCAAACAGCATCCAAACAGCAGACATTAGTGGCACTACTGCTGGTGCTTCTGCTCTATCTGCTCCCTCTTCTCCCTGTTATCCTGGTGCCTGAGCCAGCTGACTGCTGGGGCTGTCCCTCCCTGCTGCCGAGGTTATTCTTTGAAGAGCCTCATCAATCTCTCTGGCATCAGTGAAGGCTAACTTCTTAAACCTGGGGTCAAGTGCAGCGGTTTCTGATAGCACGTGAGTATATTCCATTCTGTGGAACTTTCTGTCCAATGATGAACGTAGGGTGTACATCAACTCTGTCACATCCTGTGGTTACATTTGCTTCTCTCTGGCGGCTGGCTGTGATTTGCGACAGACCCTTGCACAGGAGTGTCATTATTGAGGATGTCACATAACTGAAAAGAGAGAACAATAACTTATTAGTTCAGGTTCATGTTTTGTCTACTGATACTATATTCTCATCTACTGCTCATATATATATATATATATATATATATATATATATATATATATATATAAAATACTGGATTAATTAATGATGTAGTAATAACTGCTTACTGTACCTCTCTCCACTGATCTCCACAGTGATCTGCTCAAAGGGTTCCAGGACTCTGCCCACCTCCTCCACCACCTCCCATTCCCCTTCAGCACATCTCTTACAATCAGGTTGATTGTGTGGGCAAGACATGTATGATGGGTCCATTTGACAGTATTCATAACTTTGGTTATGTTACCTGCATTGTGGCTAACACAACAGACCACTTTTCCATCTACATGCCATTCTCTGGCCACTTTCAACAGTTCCTCTGCCAAGTTCTCTGAGGAGTGTTTGTCGCTGAACTCAAAGCAGTCCAGAAGCAACTGGACTGCTTTGAGTTCTTACATGTAACCGACATGTAAGAATTGGTTACCCTTGAGGTCCAGTAGTCAGTGTTAAGGAAAACTGCAGTAGCATTTTGGACTGTTTCCCCCACTGAAGCCTGTGTGCTCTCATACAGTTGTGCAAAAATGGCTGGAAATCAGTGGCAATCATTTTACCCAACGCAGAATCAATTTGGCCTTGTTTTGGTACAGACACAGACTTTTGCATAAACTGGTCCGTAGAAGACTGCGTTGCTGTGGGTTGCGGAGTAGGCCTACTTGACTGAGTGGATACATCTCCACGTGTGGATGTGCTGGTTCCACCACCCGCTAGTTTCTCGAAGCTCCGTTACAGCTAGCTTCACAGTTGGGTGCACAGTTCGCATATTCCGATGTAGGTTGTGTATAGAACAGGCTTTATATGAGATTTTGTTTTGGCAAATTCTACACTGTGCTCTAACATTGTCTACATTTTTAAAATACATCCCAATGCTACTGTGCTTCCGACTAATTTTCCAGCTGTTATTTTCACAGCTGTTATTTTCACAGCTGTCCTTTCTCTCTCTCTTCGGCTGCTAAGTTTGTGACTGTGAGTGAGTTGGCTCGGCCCTCCCTCACGCATCTGTGTTTCATTGGTTGACACTGCGTGTCGGATTGACAGGAACAACAGGTGAGGCTGTTAGTCTGAGTGTTAGGTTCTGTTTTTGTTCTGTCTGGTTTTTGCCTGTCTCCATGAATGCAGCCTGTTCTGTAATGTTTTTTATTCCATTTATCTTGTACGCAGCCTGTCCTTGTCATTATCACTTTCACCTGTGTCTTGTTAGCCCCCTTGTTATGTCCCTAGTGTGTTTTGTCAGTCATTGTTCCATGTTATGGTTGTCATGTTGCATCAAGCCTTTTTTGGAAATAAATACCCATTTGTTCCACCTCCTCTGCGCCTGTGTCCTGCAACCTCCTCGGATCATGACACTGAGCAGTCAGCACGAATGTGTGTGCGCTTGAGCAATTAGGCCTACATTATATTATTTATTTTATCGTTCTTTGAATTTGTAAAATATAGGCATTCAAATATTTTGATTATTCATATCTTAAAGGCTCAAAATGTTTTTCTAAATAGATTCAGCTCTTCTGGCAAAATAGAGCCGGCTCCCAACGTTCCCCAATAAGAGCCGGCTGAGAGGACTCGTTCCCGAACGACGCATCGCTAGCCGACAGCAGATGTCGAACGTCCACGTGAGCCATTAGCTTGAAACTAACAGCAGAGCTAGCTAACTTATGTGGGATTAGGATGAGAAAGTGGAGTACACATTTCTAACCTAATGTTGTTTAACAGCACCAACTATTGATTATATTCGCTACATTATCTTAGTGACAAAAATCATTATAATCACATTATGTTGATAGTAAACTAACGTTAGCCATAGGGGACAGATCATAGAAGTTGCTGTTTTTTTCTGCTCTTTTGTTTTGAAAGTTATCTAGATAAAATGAATATAAATTATACTTTTGCATTTATACAGTATTCCTGAATTGCAATTAGTTATAACGTTATCCCAACTTTATATTTTGCATTGATTGCAAGTGTCTAATGCAGAAATGAAGAGGCTTGACTTTTAAGATCTGGTCCAAGGTAAGATGGTGGACCTATTGGGACGTTAGATGGAACTATAATTATCCTGCCTTACATGTATTGTAGCAGCACTTCATCAGAATACTTGTTTCTATCATTGTTGCCTGTTATTGTTGTAAAGACCTCTGAAATGCTATTGATACACCAAGTCAAGTCAAAGTTTATTTATCAAATGTATTGAATAACACAGCATCATCCTGCACAATGAAATTATTGTGACATGGCACACAACATCTACGTAGTAAGAATTAAGAGAAATAGAAAGCAAAAATATAGCAATAATATACAGAACAATGTAATCTAGCAGCAAGTTAATTTTGCTCCCATTATGTTAATATATCCATCACTATTCAGTCTGTTGTTCCCCTTTTTATTACTTTATAATGCAATCCAACTTTCATTCTATGTCAGTCAATATTGCTATGCTGAACTTACCTATAGCAGTTTATTTCCCAGTCAACAAATCAGCAAGTAAAACTGAGCACACATTCAATTGGATGTTCTAAACGCCATAACGTGTGTATACAGCATATCAAGCATTGAATTTAATCTGCATATGTACCACATGAAAACACTCAGGCGTTGATTTGGCGTTACAAGCTGCAGATTGGATAATAATGTTAGGTTGTTTTCTATTTATTGCACATCACATGGTCATATCGCAACATACAATGCCCTTCATTCAGAGTTGAAAATGTCATCTTTATTTCCCTGTGTTTGGCTTGTCACTGAAATGCCTGATTGGAACAAAGTTTATGGCAGTGGTGAACATCTATTGATTTGGTGGTTTAGGGTGAAGGAATTGTCTCTATAGTGTGTTTAACGACAGACTGACCGGAAGGGAATGCACAGATAGGACTGTAAAGGTCAGAGGGTATGAGGAACGATTCCTGATTGGCCCCGCAGTCCTGAATCAGAGGAGGTCTGAATCATAGGTTAAACATTTCTGACTTTTGATCTAGTTTCGCTTTTTTAATAAAAGTATTACATTTTGGTATGAGCATATTTCCTTGGAAAAGTTGCTTTTATATATTATAATTAGTTTGATAGTTACATTTTGTGAACATGTTGTTCCAGTTTATACTTGGACAGTTATGGAGGCTCAAAGTGGTTCAGAAAATGAATGTCCGCAAAGGACAGTAACCTGTCTGTTACCGGTTGGTCGTCATTTATGTTTTTATACCCCAGACTGTTAACCTTATTGGCCATTTCAAATCTTGTTTTGACACGTATTATATATTTAAGATGCAGAGGCTTATTCTGTCCTGAACAAGACTGGGAGTCTATTAGAGGAATTCAGGTTTGTCAACTGTTGCCGTTCTAAGCTGTTGAAAATGTGTTGATTGAGGCTGCTGGCCGGGGTTCTGAATCTTTGCTCCCGCCGTGGAACCCTCACACCGAGGGTCTTCATCATCTTCTACAAAGGAAACACCCCCCATTCATGTTAGACAATAAGTCAATTAATTTATACATTAATAAACCGATGTAATAAAATCAAAGTGCCCATCTTACTAATAACACAAAATCATTTTACTGAAGATGTCGTTAATTTGTTGGAAACGGTTTCATGAAGGACACCAATACTTGATCAAATTTATTTCTGGAGTCGATAGAAGCAGTCTGAGATGTCGTTCAGTGACCGAGTGGTTCATCTACCACCTTCAGTTGACTTTTATCCTACCTGATCAGGTAATTGCCACACCTCAAATCCTATAGAGTTTCATAGAATGCATACAATTCAAATTGACTTGTCAATTTGTACGGCTTGACATCCTGAAATGTACAGGATGTCATTTCACTCCAGGGAATCAAAGCAGCAACATTGAACACAGACAGTCTCCACATGTTTAGAAATAAAAGTAGTGGATACAGCCATGAAACATTTGAAGTGTTTCAAGTGTTTTTATATTTTCAATATACATTTACAGCTGAAATTGGGTATACATGTTGACAATGATAGATCATTGCCTCACTCAACATGTGAAAGAGCGTACACACACTCAAGGCCACATTCTAGATCTGGTTATCTCTAAAGGTCTCTATATTTTCTCTGTCATGGTCAAAGACATGGCCCTGTCTGATCATTTCTGTGTCTTTTTTGAATCACTTATCACCCTGAATGTTCCTGTAAACACTGTTTCTGTTAAGAAAAGGTACATTAATGAGAGTACCAAAGCTCAGTTTATGGAAGCCATAGCTATC
>JACXGI010021581.1:0-10050 GCA_016801175.1 Esox masquinongy | reverse complement strand
ACACACAGGTGCTGGTCATAAAATTAGAATATCATCAAAAAGTTGATTTATTTCAGTAATTCCATTCAAAAAGTGAAACTTGTATAATGTATACATTCATTCCACACAGACTGATATATTTCAAATGTTTATTTCTTTTAATTTTGATGATTATAACTGACAACCAATGAAAACCCCAAATTCAGTATCTCAGAAAATTAGAATATTGTGAAAAGGTTCAATATTGAAGACACCTGGTGCCACACCCTAATCAGCTAATTAACCCAAAACACCTGCAAAGGCCTTTAAATGGTCTCTCAGTCTAGTTCTGTAGGCAACACAATCATGGGGAAGACTGCTGACTTGACAGTTGTCCAAAAGACGACCATTGACACCTTGCACAAGGAGGGCAAGACACAAAAGTTCATAGCTAAAGAGGCTGGCTGTTCACAGAGCTCTGCGTCCAAGCACATTAATAGAGAGGCGAAGGGAAGGAAAAGATGTGGTAGAAAAAAGTGTACAAGCAATAGGGATAACCACACCCTGGAGAGGATTGTGAAACAAAACCCATTCAAAAATGTGTGGGAGATTCACAAAGAGTGGACTGCAGCTGGAGTCAGTGCTTCAAGAACCACCACACACAGACGTATGCAAGACATGGGTTTCAGCTGTCGCATTCCTTGTGTCAAGCCACTCTTGAACAAGACACAGCGTCAGAAGCGTCTCGTCTGGGCTAAAGACAAAAAGGACTAGACTGCTGCTGACTTATGTTCTCTGATGAAAGTAAATTTTGCATTTCCTTTGGAAATCAAGGCCCCAGAGTCTGGAGGAAGAGAGGAGAAGCACAGAATCCACGTTGCTTGATGTCCAGTGTAAAGTTTCTTTACAAGCAATTTCCGTGTTTAGAAGTGTAACTTCTCAATCACTCAATCTGCTTAAAATTTTAATTAAACAGTAGTTGGGCTACTGTTTAAAAATAAATGAATAAAACAAAATTCATGTCCGCATGATGCTGATTAGCAATCAGCAGCATGGTTGTTTGAAGAAGCAGGTAGTCTATCATTAATGATTAACAAAGAATCAGTGATGGCCTAATATATAATAAGGCAGCTAAATAGTCTACACAACAACTAATCTATACAATACCACTGGGAAATACAAAAACCAGAAAGAAGCACCTTTGCACTCAATATGGATTGTGGGTTTTGCAGAGAGTTTGAGGTAAGTACAGGTTTAAATATAAATCCAGCAGGCCAGCTACCATCAGTGATAAACTTGTGCGGGAGGCGCAGACAACCATTTGTGTATCTGATAGTGGGATACACGTCGTAGATGCTTGGAGCATTGCTCAGTGCAAGCTCAGTGCTCATACTTAGGACTGGCTGATCTGAGGCCGAAAATATTTAATATCAGCGCCAGTAGTGCCTAGGAGAGCCATCTACCAAATAAAATAATGAAGAACAGGGTTCAACATTAATGATGGCCCGCTGGCCCGGGGCCAGTAAGACCTACCATCGGGCCAGTAGACAGTCACCAGTACGGGCCAGTAGACAGTCACCGGTACAGGCCAATGCTCATTTTCCCCATAAAAATTCATAGTATCGTATTAAAACGTTTGCTTTTCATCTTTGTCACTCTTCCCGCTTCGATTTTCACTTGTTCTCGAATTAAAATGCGTCTGGGGCACATCTTCGCCCCCCTCGGTGTGGTACAGTACCGGTGTCTTCTTTTTGACCAATAATATTCGATGGCTCGTCTGTTTTGACCAATCACAGTTCATAGTGCATTCTAGAGAAGGACCCAAAAACGGTACCATACGAGGCAAAGCAAATGCGATCATTTTTATTTTCGTGGAAGGAACAGGTTCCATTCGAAAACGATAATGGCAAGGGACACACGTACTACCGTTGATGTTGTGCATTCCCGAAGAAAGCAGATAAGGCAGGGTCGTTTATTAAGGGAACAGACTACTACCGAAAACCTGCCCTTAATTCCCTGCAGCATGTCGCGTGTATTGCAGCCAAACGGACTGTTGGCAACCTCGCGGCTGCACCAATGAAGGTCTGCCTGCTCCGAATGAATGGGGTGGCAAGTAATCAAATTGAAAAACTAATTACGACTATCATGTGAAGAGGGAGAAACAATTCACGGACTACGTCCATGATATACAGGTTAATCTAAAAAAAAAAATGAATATCGTAGAAAAGTTCATTTTTTTCCCGTAATTCAAATCAAAATGTGACACCTTCATATATTCTAGATTCATTACACAAAGTGAAACATTTCAAGCCTTTTTTGTTTCAATATTGATGATTATGACTTACAGCTCATGGAAATCAAAAATCCAGTATCTCAAAATATTAGAAGAAAGAGTGTACAATATAGAAATGTCGACCTGAGAAGAGCTCTAAACAGCTAATTAACTCAAAACACCTGCAAAGATTGTTTGTTAATTTATGCACTCAATACTCGCGGCTCCTTTTGCACGAATCACTGCATCAGTGCGACTACGCGCAAAAATAAGTCACTGCATTTGTTTATTTAGGTCATACACAGTAGCGCAGGTGATTGTCATGTTAAAGGATTCTTTGCAGTCTACTTCTGTGTAAATGAGGTAAAGTTAGCCTGTCTAGCTAGCCTTAATGTTACTTAACTGTCAATACCGTTGCCTGTTGTCGTCATGTGAAAAACCTCCACTAAAACCTCTGAAATGAAACAAATTCCAGAATCTATAAACATTTTGAGGGAGGAGTAGATGTAATTTCAAGGATTAAAACATGATAATTGAATTTATGTGGAAAAACCATATCAGTTATTATAAGTTATTATTCAAAGTATGTTATTAAAAAAGTGAATAATGTATGTCGCCCGTGTTTTTTTTTTCTTCTTATCAGCAATTCAAGCTGTTTATTTGTAAGCTCCAAATCCTCCTATTTCACTCAATGGCCTTTGTGCCCTAAACATATTTGTGACACCGAAGGCCAAATGGCCTTGCCCCTAAAATGACGAAATTCCAAGCCTGCTCATATCACATGCAAAACAGTGGTATATATCAATATTCTAAAGATATAATATTTACATACTATGTATCTGTAAAATACAATTGTATTATGTTTTTTTTTTATTCAGTTCGGGCCAGTAAAAATACAGTCCGGGCCAGTAGATTTCAGACAAACTGGCCCAGTTAGGGCCAGTGAGAAAAAAAAAGTTAGCGTTGGACCCTGAAGATTGACGCATAATAGTATATTATGTACGTGCATGAATTGGTATATTGTGGCCATCTTTCAATGCATCAATGCAAGGTAATTTTCCAAAGATCACATAGGTTGACTTTTCTTCATAGTCCACACATGTACATTACCTTATTACGTAACAAAAGAAAATTGAATTAACCTAGTAATTTGTTTAATAATTAGCAAATAAAATATTTGCTGTACACCTAATTATTTCCAAAATGTTTCACACTATAGATCCTCTTCATTGTGGTACTCAGTATTAAGAACAGCACAAATTACAACTATATATGAAGGGACATTTTTCAGTTAGGCTTTTGTGTCCGGAAAACCCTAGTACAGAATACCTGATCTAACTGAATGTGATCAACAACATAACTTCAGACAGGAAAAGCAGGTATTCGTTTAACCATTTAGAATATTTACGAAAAATACACTGACCCTTAATGTCACACCCTGTTCCCTCAGTCTCAGTCATTACCATTATGAATTTATTTCAGCCAGTGATGTACAAATATTACAATTCCCCTGACAGAAACAAAAGCAGAGCCAAACAGGTGGAGCCTGCAGAGGAGGTTGGCTCGCAGAAAACAGACTATGCACAGGAAAAAGCTGCAACTGTTAAAGCAGCAGCAATAAACAGAAAAGACGACAAGCTCATTGCGTAGCACAGTAACAAGGCAGCAGAAAAAGACCTGTGCGCAGAACAGGTCATCTGTAATAGGCATCCATTTTAAGGTAGGAAGTGTTTGAATCAGATTAATGTAATCTGAGCTGTTTCTAGCATTTCCTGGTTAGAGATTATAGAACGGAAAACTAAAAATATCTCTGAGGAACACCAATTAAAGTCAGAGACCGGTAAGACATGTCAAGTTCAAAAGAAGAGTATTACATTTTCTAACAACAAAGTACTTTACATTGATAATCATGAGTCATGACCTTTTATGAATGGGCCAATAGCTGCCCTGATGTGAACACGTGTTCACAAGGCAAAAGATGAAAAAAGCCAGAGACCTAGACAACCATCTCTATAATGAAACAATATAAGAGCATAATTAGACTAGTAAAAATCCAACTGCTTCCGCCACTCTTAGTAAATGAACACCAGCTAAATGAAGTATCACCCTCTTCTCCTAACACCCCCAAAGTTGTTGACAATGGGCTTACTGATTAGCCAAGGCCATAAATAAGTAACCAAAGGCAGCACAGCGACACTTGGGCTGTCATCAACATCTCCTTCAACACCTCTCTATTCCTCTTTTCACCTGACTCTAATAGTTCCTGACCTGTGAAGACCTCCACCTGTCCCCCAGGCCCCTCAGTGAGTGGAAAGGTGATAAAGAACAGGTAGATTCATAGTTTCAGAGAAAAAAATAAGAAAGAAAGGGGCGAGAGAGGGAGGAGGACTTTACGGTGCAAGTGTGACTAAATTGACTGCAGCAGAATGACTCACCCAGTTGCCATGGCAACTTAAACACTTGCTAGTTTCTAATCGCCAATTTCGAACTGCTGTTGAGCCAGCGAGTGGAATGAGGGAGGGGGGACATTTATGTTTCCGGAAATCACTGAAATAAGTGGTGTTTTGTGTCTGAGCACAACCTGGCCAAGAAAGGCTGATATTTGACGTTAAATACACCCCGGGCCATACACGCACATCCCTCTCTTTTTTAAAACACCTTACCACTCTACTGCAGGCAAACAATTGTTGCACAGTGAGTTTGCGCTGCTGGGGTGGTTTCTATGCCCTAGATAAGCAGTCAATCATGTACTGCCCATGCCAACACACATTTAAACCCATTAGGAATTCTTAAATCGCTTCAACCTTCAGAGGAATACCTCACCCTTTAGAGAAAAGTCAAAGAGAAATAGTGAGCGACAGGGAGAGAATGACAAAGAGATGCATTAATGGAAAGATGAAGAATAGAGGATTTGGTGGTGTGCAATTTAGGAAGATCTGACTAAGACTATGTTAGAAAATAAGAGACCACTATAAAAAGTTGCCATTTTCAAATACTAAGGTAGTGTGACAAAAAAAATGTACTGCCACAGGGGCCAAAATCTCTAGTTTGGTTTAAATCCAGCTTAGTTTATTAAATCACTAAGACTTATTTCAACATGTCCAGACATGCAAGCAATAAGCAAGCTAGCTAGCAGCAAGTTAAGCATAGCTATGTGAGCTGTTAGCTAAGATCACGATAACTAGCTAACCATTTAATCTGTAGTTTTAGCTAGCTAACTAGTTTAATTAGCAACTTAACAAACTGGTTATCTTTGTCAATGTACTCCAGATTCAACAACAGGCCATTAAGCTAGATACATTGTAGTAAAATTAAGCATAAGAAAATGATCTTAGTGAAATATGCAAGTGGATCAGTGATGGCCTGCTCTATTGAATCTTATGTTGAATCAAATAAAAACCTGCCCTTCCTTGACAGATAGCTGAACTATAATTTTTCAAGAACAGAAACTTTTATTTTAAATGACAAAAAATATATAAGCTTAAAATTATTGGCTTCTTGATAAAGATGAGAAATAAAGGCTATGCGATAAGGTCAATAATGTTTATCAGCTTGACCTTACTCTGAAAACGAGACTTTTATGCCTTTGAAAATGATGTAACGATACCTGGCTAACGAGATTGATCAGTCTCGGTGACCTATACAGTGGCTCTCAGAAGTCTTCACCGCCTTGGACCACATTTAAGTGTTACAGTATAACATGAAAACAAAATGGATTTAATCAGGGGTTTTGGCCACTGATCAACACAAAAAAGTGCATAATGTCAAGGTGAAAAGTAAAATTTGCAAATTGTTATAAATGACAAATTACAAATGTAAAAAAAATAACTGATTGCATAAGTACTCACCCCCTTTTACAGACCTAAAAGAACTGTGGTGCAAACAGTTGCCTTAATAAGTCACCTGTGTGCAGTTAGGGTGTTTCAAATGATTTCAGGTGACATTCAGATGGCATTGAGTACCTCCGATGGCACAGTTGTCGTTTTTTTTTTAAATACGGAGAGTATGGCAGAAATTTGAATCTGTCCAGAACAAAGCGTCCTTAAAAAATGTCCGTATCTGGGCGAGGAGGGCACTAGTTAGGGAGGCCACAAAGCAGCCTATGGCAACTCTATAAGAATTACAGACTTCCACGGCTGAGTTAGACGACATTCTGCATACTGCAACAACAGTCCGCGCGCTTCAGAAAAGTGGCCTTATTGGGAGAGCAGCAAAAAAGAATAATCAAAACTCACATCAAATCTTGGTTAGACTTTGCCAGAAGGCATGTAGGAGACAAAGACCAAGTGGAAGAAAACTTTGTCTCATGAGGCCAAAATAGAGCTTTTTGGCATCAATGATATGTGCTATGTTTGGCACAAGCCTAATATTGTACTTCATCTTGAGTCCAGCTTCCCATGGCCCAAGGCGGTGGTAGCATCCTATGGGGATGCTACTCTACGCCAGGGCCTGGAAATCTTGTGAAGATAGAGCTTGTATGATTTCATTGTGTAACATCAAAAAATGTTGAAAGGTCCAAGGGGGTGAACACTATAGAAAGCCACTATATATATCAAATGTGAAACTAATATATACATGAATACCCTCAAGTTAAAGCTGGCAATCTATGTCAACAGTAACTGTTCAATTGTAAATATCTACTTTTGGAGTATATAGCCAAAAGAAGAAAAATAAAGCTTCACTGTCCTAATAATTACTGAGGGCACTGTACTTTACATTGCCACCATCATCATCATCATGTTGATAGTTATACTCAACCTTGTCTCAGATTGGTTGGTGGTCTGTTTGTGTCTCTTTGTTGTTTTGGGGCTGTGCTTGGCAAAGTGGGTGGAGTATGTACCTGGTTAGCCCTGTCCAGCTACTCAGTTCCCAGCTACACTGCAATAGTCTATGTACCAGAAGTTTAGGGTCAACCAAGAGGGTCACTATAAGATATAGCCTATATATTATATTTTGATGGGCTTTTTGTGTAAATTTTATACTGGTTCCTAGTCACTTTGAGGTTTTCACACTTTAATGCTAAACACAGCTGCTAGAATCTTGAGTAGAACATGCCAAAACCAGCATATAACATTAGTGCTAATAACTTCCTATTAGGGCAAAAGATTTTAATGTTTTGCTGTTAACCTACAACGCATTACCCACGCTCTCCCTTCCCATCTCCTGAGGGGGCGCAACATAACATGCCAGGATTTTTTTCACCATACTTGAAGCGAGTGGGTTGAATCACTAAAGTGATCTTTCCATCCGGTTTTGAGCTTGTGCAGAAGAAGAAATCTTTGTGGGCCATCCAAATGTTTTAAACATCTTGATGAATTATCAAGCCTTGGCTATGGCTATGTACTCTAATAATCTTCACCAGGCAAGGCAGGCCAATTATTAGCCTGGTTCCTCTCAAGGTTTCTTCATGGATTTTTATCTGATCCACTCAACATCTTCATTGCTTGCTCTTCTGAGTTTAAACTGGTTATATAAGCACTCATGCACAGCATGTGAAGAGCCGGCGCCCAGGGCTTTAACATCAGGCTTTAGCATCGAGACAATAATTATTGTCTCTCTAACCAGAGCCGCAACACCAACTGCATGAATTAAGTAGCCAGGCGAGGACATACTCTAGCACTTTATATAACATGTAGAAGATTGTTACATAAGTCTATCTTACTGCTGTTGCTACACTATATTTACAAGAAGACAGTCAAAATTATACCGATCCAACCAATTTCACCTAACACCAAAGAAATGGACAACAGTGAATATAAACTTACTGGGTTACAGTTCATAAACAAAAAAGAAACAAGCTATAGCAAGCAAAGTAGAGATGACCAAGTTCGCCGGATGACCAAGTTCATGAACACTCATTGAGCCTGAGGTACTCAACTTCACCTGCTCCCTCCTCCTGACTCCTCTACAATCTGCCTGACCTTGTCCAATCATTGGTCTTAGTGTGGGCAGAGATTCACTGGTTCATAGTAGTAGCCGGCATACAACCTCACTAGGCTGATGCAATCACGGAAAGACAGAATGACTGATCAGATCCTTTAAAGAGATGGATACAAACACACAAACCCACACAAGCAGACCATTCTGGGGCCAGTACACACAGCAAACTCAAAATGAATTTGGACAGAGATAAACTGTTTTGTTTAATTGTCTGTTGGCTCTGTATTCTAGCACTTTCGATTCAAAACAATACAATGCCTATGGTGGAAAAGTGCAGACTGTCAGCTTAATTCAAGGGTATTTTCATCCATATCGGATTGACCATTTAGAAATTACAGCACATTGCGTGCATATTCCCGCCATTATAGTTTACAAAAAGTGACAATACATTCACGGCTGTTTCTAACCAGGCAGCAGTGTTTGTTGGCATTGTTAGTGCATGCATAAGAGATGTCGAAGTCTTAATTCTAGGCATTGCATTTGGAGGCCTGCTGTCAGTGTCTGACAACATGAGGACCAAAATGCCAATCTAAATGAGTTGGCCATCATGAGGCAGATCAATCAGAATAAATTGATTAGAGACATAGCCACAATATCAGGTGTGCCAAAGGCTACTGTTTGGTACATTAAAAAGGTAAAAAGCAAGCACTGTTGACCTTAGCAATGACAAATTACCTGGTAGATGAAGGAATTTGATAACCAAAGAATACCTTCAATGGTGAAGAAAAAACCAAAATAATCCAGCAGGTGGCAGCAGGGTAGTCTAGTGCTCAACAGTGTTGCGCAAGAGAAGGTTGCCGACTCTGAACTGTAATCATACTTTTATAAAAAAATAAAAAAATAATTTGATTTTGCAAGGTTGAAAATCAAGAGTTTGGTGACAAATATTTCATAAATGTTTAAATTTTCTAAGAAATTAAGAAAAGTGCACGAGTGTCTATATACAGGTGCTGGTCATATAATTAGAATATCATCAAAAAGTTGATTTATTTCAGTAATTCCATTCAAAAAGTGAAACTTGTATAATGTATACATTCATTCCACGCAGACTGATATATTTAAAGTGTTTACTCCTTTTAATTTTGATGATTATAACTGACAACTAATGAAAACCCCAAATTTCAGTATCTCAGAAAATTAGAATATTGTGAAAAGGTTCAATATTGAAGACACCTGGTGCCACACCCTAATCAGCTAATTAACTCAAAACACCTGCAAAGGCCTTTAAATGGTCTCTCAGTCTAGTTCTGTAGGCTACACAATCATGAGGAAGACTGCTGACTTGACAGCTGTCCAAAAGACAACCATTGACACCTTGCACAAGGAAGGCAAGACACAAAAGGTCATTGCTAAAGAGGCTGGCTGTTCACAGAGCTCTGTGTCCAAGCACATTAATAGAGAGGCGAAGGGAAGGAAAAGATGTGGTAGAAAAAAGTGTACAAGCAATAGGGATAACCGCACCCTAGAGAGGATTGTGAAACAAAACCCATTCAAAAATGTGGGGGAGATTCACAAAGAGTGGACTGGAGCTGGAGTCAGTGCTTCAAGAACCACCACGCACAGACGTATGCAAGACATGGGTTTCAGCTGTCAAGCTACTCTTGAACAAGACACAGCGTCAGAAGCGTCTCGCCTGGGCTAAAGACAAAAAGGACTGGACTGCTGCTGAGTGGTCCAAAGTTATGTTCGCTGATGAAAGTAAATTTTGCATTTCCTTTGGAAATCAAGGTCCCAGAGTCTGGAGGAAGAGAGGAGAGGCACAGAATCCACGTTGCTTGAAGTCCAGTGTAAAGTTTCCACAGTCAGTGATGGTTTGGGGTGCCATGTCATCTGCTGGTGTTGGTCCACTGTGTTTTCTGAGGTCCAAGGTCAACGCAGCC
>JACXGI010021580.1:0-10048 GCA_016801175.1 Esox masquinongy | reverse complement strand
CACGCTTGACACCATCTGAACCAAATAAGTTTATCTTGGTCTCATCAGACCACAGGACATGGTTCCAGTAATCCATGTCCTTAGTCTGCTTGTCTTCAGCAAACTGTTTGCGGGTTTTCTTGTGCATCATCTTTAGAAGAGGCTTCCTTCTGGGACGACAGCCATGCAGACCAATTTGATGCAGTGTGCGGCGTATGGTTTGAGCACTGACAGGCTGACCCCCCACCCCTTCAACCCCTGCAGCAATGCTGGCAGCACTCATACGTCTATTTCCCAAAGGCAACCTCTGGATATGACGCTGAGCACGTGCACACAACTTCTTTGGTCGACCATGGCGAGGCCTGTTCTGAGTGGAACCTGTCCTGTTAAACCGCTGTATGGTCTTGGCCACCGTGCTGCAGCTCAATTTCAGGGTCTTGACAATCTTCTTACAGCCTAGGCCATCTTTATGTAGAGCAACAATTCTTTTTTTCAGATCCTCAGAGAGTTCTTTGCCATGAGGTGCCATGTTGAACTTCCAGTGACCCGTATGAGGGAGTGTGAGAGCGATGACGCCAAATTTAACACACCTGCACCCCATTCACACCTGAAACCTTGTAACACTAACGAGTCACATGACACCGGGGAGGGAAAATGGCTAATTTTGCCCAATTTGGACATTTTCACTTAGGGGTGTACTCACTTTTGTTGCCAGCGGTTTAGACATTAATGGCTGTGTGTTGTGTTATTTTGAGGGGAAAGCAAATTTACACTGTTATACAAGCTGTACACTCACTACTTTACATTGTAGCAAAGTGTCATTTCTTCAGTGTTGTCACATGAAAAGATATAATCAAATATTTACAAAAATGTGAGGGGTGTACTCACTTTTGTGAGATACTGTATATGGCAGCTCGTAAAGAAATGCATGTTCATTTTTTGATGGTGCAATAATTTGTGCAATTAATTCTGTGTCCCATCTATAGCACCAACTACACCGGGTGGTCCAGCTATGGCCATGAAATCGGCTTTGTTCCTTTGTAATTGGTGAATATTATGAGGAAACCGAATGATTTGTCACACAATATGGAGTCTTGGGAGAGCATTTACTGTTTGATGTAATATTCTACTGACAGATGACTGAGATATACATAGTTCGTCAGCGCTGCATATGTGCATTTTTCCTATGGCCAAGTAGCATATAGAGTTGTCACAACATGGATCTCCGTTATCTCTTAATTGTTATTCGGTTGATTCTGTTTGTTGGTTAAGTGACAACATCCCTGACTATCTCTATATGATCATAATACCCTCGTGATTAAGGTGATACCTTGTTAAAAGCTCAGTATCAATAAATGTTTCTAAAACGTCAACCTGATTACGAGGAGGATTGCCAGCAGCAGCCTTTAGGATTGCTGGTGATTTGGTGTTAGTGACTTAAGAGTCCTCTTGACTACTCCTAACTTTCCACAGATTTAGGAGCTGGTTTTAGCTCTGAAAAACTTTGTGAAATACTCTTAGACCAAAAATTTAGGAGTCCTAAAGTTAGGACTGACATGTCCATTTTTTTAAGAGTTACTCCTTAAATCAGCAAGTTAGGAGCTACTTTTAGCCTTAAGATGTTTTGTGAAAATGGCCCCTGGAACTTGGGAGAAGATTAATCTTTCAGCAGGACATTGATCCCAAATATACAGCCAAAGTCCCTCTGGAGTGGCTTTAAAAGGAAAAAGTCAATGTCATGGACTAGCCCAGTCAAAGCCCAGACTTCAGTCCAATTGAGAAAATGTGGAAAGGGTTGAAAATTGCTATTCACCAAAGGTCCCCATCCAACTTAACAGAGATTGAGCAATTTTGCAAAGAACAATTTTGAATTCTTATGCAATAAAAAAATTTCTTTCATTAAGAACAAATTGTAGATTTTATTTTTCTCTTCAACGTTATGGATTTTCTTTTTGTATTTATCAGTTATGAAAACTCTTGATTAAATCCATTTTGATTTCATGTTGTAACATCATAAAATGTGGAAAAGTCCAAGGGGCTTGACTACTTTTGAGGGCCACCTTATTTTAGAAAATCTTTGAAATTATAGGATTTTAGAGGTTTTACTGAAAATGGTCAAGGGACTCTGCAGTCCTAGCTTTAGAGGAAGATGATGACACCACTGGGGTACTCAAACAGAGAACAATTTTGACTGGCGCAACGCAAGCTCATAGTGCTGGGACAGCCAAGAGACAAAAAGCTTGGGATTTAACATTGCCTGAAGGTAGGGGAAAGTACACAGAAGTGCTGGTTGAATCTGAGGGTGTCTGGTTGAGGATAGTTGTTGAGAATGATTGGAAGATAATGACAAATAAGAGAATGGAAAATGACCAAAAGAAGGCAATGGAGTACAATTCATTAATAATTTTGCATTTTTGGGAGATGCCGCAGAGGGAGGTGCATTTGGCCAGCATTTTCTGATTTTCAGGAATTAGTAACTGAAAATGGTTGCCTTGCGTCGTCACGCTTTAGCCGCGTCTTGTGGAAGCTTGGGCTTCTTTGAGTTCAGTCAAGGTGGAAGGCCAGAGTGAGTTCCTTCAGGCATGTGTGAATTCCAATCTAGACTTCCTGGTTGAGCAGGCAGCATCATAAAAACCAGAGAGGCCTCAGGTATGGGAGGCTGGTAAGCAATACTTTTTCAATTTTATTAGGAAATAGTATCAGTATAGGCCATGACCAGCCTCAGTATTTAGCTCAGTATGTGGCCAGATATAAGCTGCAACCTACTGAGCCAGAACCACCAATAAAAACTAAATGAAGTTGCTCTGAGGGAGTCCATGTGGTTAACGTAGGACCATGTGGACGGCGTCAGAGCAGATGGGTATTTCTTTTACTAGAAGGCAGGGGACGAGCAGGTCAAAGGGGCTACTTATGTAGCACTAGGGTGTATTCATTATTCATCAAATGTTTCCACTCACTGCCCCCATTTATTATGTGAGAACAAGCCGGCTGCAAGCTGATAGATATCATCGTTTGTGAAATAGTGATAAAAGGAGGAGAGCATGCAGAGTAGTATAGCCTACTCTGATTCTGCGTCATGTATGCATCCATCAAAGGTCATGTTAGTATTTATAGATTTATTTTGGGAGACGCCAATTATGGTGCTGTTTTCTACAACCGATGCCTAGTGATTTAACTGAACTGATGCCACTGATTGTGACATGGGAGAACTTGGAAAAGTTGAACACCAGGCTTTGTGCTTTATGGATAAGTTCTATAACAGACAAACACAAAAGAAAACCACCTTCTGTTCTTCTACATGACAGAAATAATCTCCTTCTGTCCTTTTTACATAACAGACAAAAACACTTTCTGTATTTTATACTTAAATGTCAACCAGCCCTTCATATATCAAGACATGAGGGTTTCTTGATATTGTTTTTGTTCTTTGACCAGGAACATCAAGTGTAGCCAGGGCGTGGAGCGGGACCTTTGATGACCTCATTGGAAATGCCATTACCAACTCTTTGGGAAAACATGCAGCCATGGATTTGCCAGGCCTTGCTTCCTACCCAGACCTCTTTGCTGCTGCTCTCATCATGCTGTTGGCAGGCATGTTCTATTATCAGAAATGTTATACGAGGCAAAATTACACAATATATACCCATCAGCCATAACATTATGACCTCCTGCCTAATATTGTGTAGGTCCCCCTTTTGCAGCCAAAAAAGCCCTGACCTGTCGAGGCATGGACTCCACTAGACCTCTGAAGGTGTGCTGTGGTATCTGGCACCAAGACGTTAGCAGCAGATCCTTTACGTCCTATAAGTTGCGAGGTGGAGCCTCCATGGATCAGATTTGTTTGTCCAGCACATCCCACAGATGCTCAATTGGATTGAGATCTGTGGAATTTGGAGGCCAAATCAACACCTTGAACTTGTTGTGTTCCTCAAACCATTCCTGAACCATTTTTGATTTGTGGCAGGGCGTATTATCCTGCTGAAAGAGGCCAATGCCATCAGGGAATACCTTTGCCATGAAAGGACACACATGGTCTGCAACAATGCTTAGGTAGATGGTACGTGTTAAAGTAACATCCACATGATTGGCAGGACCCACGGTTTCCCAGCAGAACATTGCCCAAAGCGTCACACTGCCTCCACCGTCTTGCCTTCTTCCCATAGTGCATCCTGGTGCCATGTGTTCTCCAGGTAAGCGATGCACACGCACCCGGCCATCCACGTGATGTAAAAGAAAACATGATTCATCAGACCAGGCCACCTTCTTCCATTGCTCCGTGGTCCAGTTCTGATGCTCACGTGCCCACTGTAGGTGCTTTCGGCAGTGGACAGGGGTCAGCATGGGTACCCTGACTGATCTGCGGTTACGCAGCCCCATATGCAACAGACTGCGATGCATTGTGTGTTCTGACACCTTTCTATCAGTACCAGCATTAACTTTTTCAGCAATTTGAGCTACAGTAGCTCGTCTGTTGGATCAGACCACACGGGCCAGCCTTCGCTCTCCATGTGCATCAGTGAGCCTTGGCCGCCCATGACCCTGTCACCAGTTCACCGCTTTTCCTTCCTTGGACCACTTTTGATAGGTACTGACCACTGCAGACCAGGAACACCCCACAGGGACTGCAGTTTTGGAGATGCTCTGACCCAGTCGTCTAGCCATCACAATTTGGTCCTTGTCAAAGTCGCTCAGATCCTTACGCTTGCCCATTTTTCCTGCTTCTAACACATCAACTTTGAGGGAACAGAATGTTTACTTGCTGCCTAATATATCCCACCCATTGACAGGTGCAATGATAACGAGATTTTCAGTGTTATTCACTTCACCTGTCAGTGGTCATAATGTTATGGCTGATCGGTGTATGTCTGAGCTTACTTTTTTTGGTTCTAACAATTCATCACTGCTTTTCTCTACAGGGGTGCTTGCGTTTGGCGTTAAAGAGTCTGCTATTGTGAATAAGGTTTTTACAGCCGTTAACACAGTAGTGTTGTTCTTTGTTGTCATCGCTGGCTTCATCAAAGGTGACATTCAAAACTGGTGTGTTAGTGAAGACACTATTCTGAATGGCACATCAAATAAGTACGAACCTTTTTCCATTATTCAAATCTTAGCAGTTTTACAGTTGTGCTCATAAGTTTGCATACCCTGGCAGTAATTGTGAACTTTTGGCATTGATTTTGAAAATATGACTGATCATACAAAATAACTGTCTTTTATTTAAGGATAGTGATCATATGAAGCCATTTATGATCACATAGTTGTTTGGCTCCTTTTTAAATCATAATGATAACAGAAATCACCCAAATCAAAAGCCCTGACCAAAAGATTACAGACCCTTGAAAGTTTGGCCTCGTTACAGACACACAAGGTGACACACACAGGTGAAAATGGCAATTAAAGGTGAATTTCCCACACCTGTGGCTTTTTAAATTGCAATTAGTGTCTGTGTATAAATAGTCAATGAGTTTGTTAGCTCTCACGTGGATGCACTGAGCAGGCTAGATACTGATCTATGGGGAGCAGAAAAGAACTGTCAAAAAGACCTGCGTAACAAGGTTATGGAACTTTATATAGATGGAAAAGGATATAAAAAGATATCCAAAGCCTTGCAAATGCCTGTCAGTACTGTTTAATCACTTATTAAGAAGTGGATCATTCAGGGATCTCTTGATACCAAGCCAAGGTCAGGTAGACCAAGAAAGATTTCAGCCAAAACTGCCAGAAGAATTGTTCAGGATGTACAGAAAAACTCACAGGTAACCTCAGGAGAAATACAGGCTGCTCTGGAAAAAGACAGTGTGGTTGTTTCAAGGAGCACAATACGACGATACTTGAAAAAAATGAGCTGCATAGTCGAATTGCCAGAAAGAAGCCTTTACTGCGCCAATGAAGCGCTATGTTTGGAGAGGGGTCAACAAGGCCTATAGTGAACAGAATACCATCCCCACTGTGAAGCATGGTGGTGGCTCACTGATGTTTTGGAGGTGTGTGAGCTCTAAAGACACGGAGAATCTTGTGAAAATTGATGGCAAGATGAATGCAGCATGTTATGAGAAAATACTGGCAGACAATTTGTATTCTTCTGCACAAAAGCTGTGCATGGGACGCTCTTGGACTTTCCAGCACAACAATGACCCTAAGCACAAGGCCAAGTTGACCCTCCAGTGGTTACAGCAGAAAAAGGTTCTGGAGTGGCCAACACAGTCTCCTGACCTTAATATCATCGAGCCACTCCGGGGAGATCTCAAATGTGTGGTTCATGCAAGACGACCAAAGATTTTGTATGACCTGGAGGCATTTTGCCAAGACAAATGGGCAGCTATACCACCTGCAAGAATTCGGGGCCTCATAGACAACTATTACAGAAGACTGCACTCTGTCATTGATGCTAAAGGGGGCAAAACAGAGTATTAAGAACTAAGGGTATGCAGACTTTTGAACTGGGGTCAGTTCATTTTTTTCTTTGTTGCCATGTCTTGTTTTATTATTGTGCCATTCTGTTATGACCTACAGTTGAATGTGAATCCCATAAGAAATAAAAGACGTGTGTTTTGCCTGCTCACACATGTTCTTTACAAATGGTACATATATTATCAATTCTCCAAGGGTATGCAAAATTTTGAGCACAACTGTATGAAATTCAATATGTTTAAATAAAGTATGGTAAACTGATATGAAAATAACAAAAACATCTTCTCCCTCCAGAAACTTTACATCTGCACTAAACCAAACCACAAATGATGGTGTTGGTGGTTTCTTCCCCTTTGGCGTTGAGGGAACATTAGCTGGAGCTGCAACCTGTTTTTACGCCTTCGTCGGATTTGATTGCATTGCCACAACAGGTAACTTTACCGAACACCTCAAAGAAGTATATCATTTCCTATTGGATAATGTGCCGAACACCTTCACTGTCTTAAAAACAACCAATAGTTGAAACAATGTCAATGTCCCCTCTCTCAGGGGAGGAGGTGCAGAACCCTCAGAAGTCAATCCCTCTGGGCATCGTTGCGTCCCTGCTGATCTGCTTTCTGGCGTACTTTGGTGTCTCGGCAGCTCTGACCCTAATGATGCCATACTACTTGCTCAACGTCCACAGCCCATTGCCAGTAGCCTTCACATACATCGGCTGGGGCCCTGCCAAGTATGCTGTGGCTGTAGGCTCCCTCTGTGCCCTTTCAACAAGGTGCAATGTGACAGAATTACCGGCTATAGTCTTTAGGGTCAGTGGTCAAGTTAAATAGCGATTTGTAAATTGTGCGCTGATTTGGCAGTCTTCTAGGATCAATGTTTCCCATGCCTCGGGTGCTCTTTGCGATGGCCAGGGACGGGCTGCTCTTCGAGCCACTCCGTAAAATGAGTTCTCGACAAAGTCCTGTGGTGGCAACTCTATCTTCAGGTGCTGTGGCAGGTAAAGCTGCACAATATTATCAATTGCCAGGGAAATCAAACTCTGGATTGACATTAAAACACATCTGGTTGTGAGTCAAACCCGGATGCTTTACTTTGTCTGGGTTGGTATTCACAATGTGCAATATTATAACATATATATGTGTATATATATATGTGTGTATATATATATGTGTGTATATATATATGTATATATGTGGCGTGGTTAGAGCATCTGACCAGTAACAAAAAGGTTACTTGATCATATCCCTGAGCCGGGCGATCTTTTGTTTTGTCCCTGAGCAAGGCAATTGCCCTATTTGTTCCAAGGTTGTTGTAGTAAATTACAAATATGGACAAATAAGGTTAAACAATATTTGTTTTTGTCTTTGTAGCAATCATGGCCTTGTTATTTGACCTGAAGGCACTCGTTAACATGATGTCAATTGGAACACTCTTTGCCTACACTCTTGTAGCGATATGTATTCTTATATTAAGGTATGTTTGATTTATCTGATCAGTGACATTTTACACAGTGGGATTTAATACCGAAGCAGCTATAAATGAATCTGGTTATTTTGTGTCTGTGTGTTTGTTTAGGTACCAACCAAATCTCAGTGAGGACTCCGGTGAGAATGATTCATCTGCATCTTTTTCCATGATGGAGGCTCTAAATCCTCCATCTCAGGCCACAACTCAAACTTCTAAAAATGTATCAATTTTCACAGTCTTTGTCAGTGAGTGTTTTTTTTTATTTTATCAGTGTTTTATAAATGTTATTATTCTCTTTCCAGTTGTATTCAGTTTCATACTGGCTTAGAGGTCTGACAAGTTTGCTTCCTCTCCAGTCCTTTTAGCAATTATTCTAAGCGTTGTCCTGACCAAGGCAGTTAACTCTCTGATGAACCAGGAGTTGTGGAGTATTTTAATAGTCTCTGCGATCCTTTCCATGCTGTTCCTCACTGTTTTCATCATATGGAGACAACCTCAGAATACAACAAAAGCTGCTTTCATGGTAACATTCCATTCGGAACATTGTGTCAGTGTGCAACAGTGGCCTGAACCACTGTGTAAAAGGGTAACCTTTATCTTGCTATCTGCAGGTTCCTTTTATACCAGTGCTTCCTATAGTGAGTGCATTTGTCAATGTCTATCTCATGGTTCAGTTGGGAACAGAAACATGGGTTCGCTATGCTGTTTGGATGGCCATGGGTAAGGAATTTATAAAGTATATTATCTTCTTTTGAATTATTATCATCATTACCACAGAATTATCAATTACATTGTATTATTAAAAAACACATGCAATGCCTTTAAAAAGTAAAATAGTAAAAGAATGTATCAATGATATTGTATTTCTTTACCAAGGGTTACTGATCTACTTCTGTTATGGAGTTCATCACAGTGTGCAAAAGCAAAGGATGGAAAATGCACACAATCAGGTCAACATTCAAAGCCTTAACACAAATATGGAACAAAACTTTGTGACAGATGAGAATTCTTGAGCCACTGATATCTGAACTGCAATTTAAATAAAAAAGATTAAAATGACAACACTGCATTTGATGATGTATAATTATATAAAGCTATTTGTATTGAAAAGGGACATTGTAAAACATACTCTACTGCTAATTACTCTTGATAAATGTTACCCTCAGAATTTTGTTTCATGAACAGCTAATGTTATCAAGAAATTAATCTGTCATCCTGACACTTGTTTTTTTATTTTTTAGTCATGTGGATTGTGCCTTATGTAAAACTATTTGTAATGATTTTAATGATTTTCAATTTAATGATTGTCAATGATTTTTAAATAAACTGCACTTTCCACACTTTGTGGATAGTAATAAAAATGTACAGATGCTTACTTAATGTTGGCTCGCTACAGAACACTATACACTGAAAATACAAGTATTGTAATTTCATAGAAAGTATCGGCACACAGTATGGTCAAAGTGCTTCATGTGGTGCCCAGGGATGGAGTTGTTAGTGTTGCTGCCTACAACACATGTCCATACACCACTGCTGGTAAGGGCTCTACCTTTCCTGTCTCTTTAACTAGTTGTCCATCAAAATCAATGAGAACGTTAAAATGAAAAAGTAGTGCTCTACTTTTTCATTTTTTCATTTTATGAAAAAGTAGTGCTTGGTTTCCCAAAAAGACCAAGAGAAGCTCATCCATGCTTTTATCTCTAGTAGGGTTGACTACTGTAATGGCCTCTTAACTGGACTCCCAAAAAAGACATTAAAACAGCTGCAGCTCATCGCACAGAATGCTGCTGCTAGAATGTTAACCAGGACCAAGAGAACAGAGCACATCACTCCGGTTCTTAAATCTTTTCATTAGCTTCCAGTCAGTTACAGAATAAATTTCAAAGTGGTGCTTTTAGTTTATAAATCTCTGAATGGTTTAGGACCCGAATACATTTCTGATATGTTTGAAGAATATAAACTGAGCAGGGCTCTTAGATCCATGAACACTGATCAGCTAGTAGAGCCCAGAGCCCAAACTAAACATGGAGAAGCTGCGTTTAGCACTTATGCTGTACACAACTGGAATAAACTACCAGAAGATCTTAGACGTGCCCCAAACGTATCCATTTTTAAATCCAGGTTAAAAACACTACTCTTTTCACGTGCCTACAACTGAGCACTTAAACTTAACCACACTGTTTAGCCTTAT
>JACXGI010021579.1:0-10086 GCA_016801175.1 Esox masquinongy | reverse complement strand
ATAAAACAATATGGATATGTATGGCCATTCTATTTTTAAACATAAAACAATATGGATATGTATGGCCATTCTATTTTTGTTACCTTTAAGTGGTCGGCTAGTGGTGTTACAACAGCTCCAGAGAGATGCTAGCAGTGCACCACACTGATTTAAAATGCTTGGCCACGTCATCCTGGAGCTAGGCCTGCACTCAACCCACCAAGCTATAACCTGAATGTTGTCTTGGTAAAACTGTTAAATTAATTTCCATCACTTGCCCCCAATTTTCTTATATACTGTAGCTATTTCTGGATATCTTCATTGAATTGTTTTACTATTATCATTTTTATTTTCACATTCCTCTGGAGCTTTTATCTCAAGTAGCTTTCACCGCAGCCTCTATACCATCTGCTAAAGGATGTTTGCTACCAATAACCTTTGATTTGATGAACAGATATCTTTCTGTCCGTTAAAAGACAACTTGCCAGAGGAAAGATGCATCAGTTCCTATCCTTAGAGAAAAAAATATTACAAACATTGACCGTGGTGAACAGACATTTGTTATTGCTCTGGCAGCCACTAAATTAATGAAGCATAAAATAACTTTGAAAAGCTTTTCTTTCAGGGCGGACGCTGTAGAAATGAACACAAGCCACTGTATTGCTGGAGCAGCACTCCCTGAAGTCAACCAAACCAACAGAATGACTCTCCTATCCTAAATTATACCATATTCCCTTCAAAGTGCACTGCTTTTGAACAGAGTCCATAAAGAGAATTGTGTGCCATTTAGGACACAATTCAGTCGTCCAAAGAAGTGCCTTCGGGACATTTCATCAGCTAAATCAGACAATACCCCTCGACTAAAATAAATGCAGTACATTATCTGTCTTAGACGGGGCCACAGAATATTAATAGAATTCAATTTCATCAGAGATTGGACACAGTGATGCAACAGCATGTGGTTATTAGAAGGCCAAGGATGCTAAAGGAGACAGTGGGACTCAGTGGGCCTGATCCAGACTGAAAGAAAAAGAAAGCAAGAAAGACAGAAAGGAATAGTCAGTCAGTCAGTAAGGAAGTCATAACAGACCGATACATACAGTACATATGCACAAACACACTCAACACACATTCAGTCAGTCAGTAAGGGAGTCATAACAGACCGGTACATACAGTACATATGCACAGACACACTCAACACACATTCAGTCCGGTTGAGGTAGAGGAAATGAATAACATATGCTTGTACAGTACCGGGCACTGGCGATGTACAACACCCACATTCAGCCACCTCTGAAACACAGTCAGTGTATGTATCTACATCTTTCAGTCTGGCCTACATCTCTGGGACACAGTCAATGTATGTATCTATATCTTTCAGCCAGAACTACATCTCTGGGACACAGTCAATGTATGTATCTATATCTTTCAGCCAGAACTACATCTCTGAGACACAGTCAGTGTATGTATCTACATCATTCAGTCTGGCCTACATCTCTGAAACATAGTCAGTGTATGTATCTACATCATTCAGTCTGGCCTACATCTCTGAGACATAGTCAGTGTATGTATCTACATCATTCAGTCTGGCCTACATCTCTGAGACATAGTCAGTGTATGTATCTACATCATTCAGTCTGGCCTACATCTCTGAGACATAGTCAGTGTACGTATCTACATCATTCAGTCTGGCCTACATCTCTGAGACATAGTCAGTGTACGTATCTACATCCTTCAGCCAGACCTACATCTCTGAGACACAGTCAGTGTATGTATCTACATCATTTAATCTGGCCTACATCTCTGAGACATAGTCAGTGTATGTATCTACATCCTTCAGCCAGACCTACATCTCTGAGACATAGTCAGTGTATGTATCTACATCATTCAGCCAGACCTACATCTCTTTCAGCCAGCATACAGTCATGGTAAATATTAAGTACACCTCTGGAAAGTTGTATTTTATTTTACATATTCGGATAGATTCATTGATAAAGAAATCACTTTTTTATACTTTGGAACAATTTATACAATTCAAATAAACAGAAACAAAATGTTGTTTTGCTCAAAAGGTTAGTACACCCCTACCTTAATTATATAAACTGGCTCACACTGAAATCAGTTGCACCAAAACAGGTGCAAATTATTAGAAAATCATTTGAGAGTAATGAACAGAAGAACCTCATACCAAGCATAAAGTGTGGAGGCAATGCATGCTGCTTTGCTGCCTTATTACGGCCTGGCCAACATGCCATCATCATGAATTCCATGTTGAGGCCGTCTGTCACAAAGCTGAAGCTGAACTGAACATGGATCTTGCAACAGGAAAATTACTCAAAACATACAAACAGAGCTACAGTATGATGGCTCAAGAAGAAAAAATGGAGGGTTTTGAAGTGGCAGAGTCTATGCCCAGATCGCAATCCTGTGGAAATAATGCTGGGTGGACTTCAAGTGGGCCGTGCATGTAAGAAAGTCCTCAGACTACACACAGTTTGAGGACTCTTCTTCACAGAGTCCCAACACTTTGTTACAATATTCCAGCTGTTTTTCAGCAGTTTTTCTGTATTCTGAACATTTGTGCAAAAGGATTTTTCAGAAATTAAATGAGACCAATGTCTCTTTCACAGATCACTCTGAATGGTATTCCATGAGTGTGGGGCAAAATAATCTAAAGCAATTTTATCCAGTTCTGAATAGCCCTGTGGTACCTCCAGCACTATCCAGTCTTGAGAGTGTTTGGTAATCGCTGTTCTTCCAACTAATTTTCTTAGGACGTTTTTACATGACTGCCTTATATAAAACCATCCACAAATATCTGGCCCTTCAGTGACTCCCAGCCAACTGAAGTACATAATAGACAGTGATGTGTGGGAAAATGTGCACCAGTCATAAAAGCCTAACCTTAATGCGATTTCAGGATTGACAAAGATTGTCAGCCTTCGCCGCATTTTGATGAGGCGCTTGATGAGTGCAGCTGGAAGCTTATCTTCTGACTTCAACCTCCCAAGGTTTCCATTTTGTTGCTTTCCCTATTTGTACACAATGACACTCCATGAAAGATGTCTCTAATTTGTCCAGCCTTCATCAGTTGTTTAGCTGTACATCCCATATAGCAGTACCAGACCGATAGTGCACTTTAAGAATAATAAGGTGCCATTTGGGAAACAATCAGAAACATTCAAACATATTGTATCCAGGTCGGAGAGAGCGCTACAGACCTTTTACCTTTTCCTCCAAATCAATGACAGAAATGGTCGTCAGACGTCCTTTTCTATCACTTAAATGGATCTGCTATGAGAGCAGAGAAAATCAGAATTCGTTTCCCACAGATACAAAAGCTGGTGGTCCTAGCAGTCGCAGGTTTAAAACTGCTAGGTCAGGGGTGTCAAACTGGTTCCACGGAGAGCCGAGTGTCTGCAGGTTTTTGGTTTTTCCTTTAAATTGGTTCTCGGTTCAGACCTAAACAACCAGGTGAGGGTAGAAACTAACCAATTACTGACCTAATTAATCAATCAAGTACAAAGTGAGAGCAAAAACCTGCAGACACTCGGCCCTCCGTGGAACCGGTTTGACACCTCTGTGCTAGGTCAGCATCCAAAATGAACATGTGTCCCAGTCCCGGTATCCACGGTGACGTGCGGCCCAGGCGCTGCGAGTGCGGCCACAGCTGGAATATTGTAACAAAGTGTTGGGACTCGGTTGTGCTTCTACTGGCTGAGTCCATACAGATTGGACCCATTATACTGTACTGCATACGGAGGAAGCACACTGCCTTTGGATGTGAAATGGAGGTCTTACTGTACAGTAGGCAGCAAGGGAGAGAGTGAGAGGCGGGGGATGAGAGGAAGGTGGGCAGATTCTTTCACTCAGGGGCATATGGTGAACCGTATCGTTTGCTTCATAACCTGTTCAATATGTATGACTGAGGCGTTGGGGTTTAAAGGTCAGTTCAACTTCAGGCAATGGACACAGCATTTGTTTTGAGTCTCCGCAATGGCACCGCCTTTATAAATTCTGCTATACAAGCCGAAAAGAGGCCCACGTCGTTTAAATGTACTCAAGGTGTTGTGCTATAATAGAATACAACTCATTGCATAATCTAGATACTCACGAAAATGGTTGCCACAGTGTCAAGATATCAATGACATGTTCTACTTCAGTAGTGCCACTTCCGATCTTGGAAACCTGGATTTACACACCTGGCAGGTGATTTGGTAGGTGTAAGTTACCTGAGTTTTTGGTTATGCTGATTGGTTGAGTCTTCGACTGAATGATTAGCTGACATGCAATAAGATAATTATTTGTGCTTCAGCTAACTACTGAGTGGGGAAAGTAACTGTACATAAGAACTAGGTGTATTATATACAGTTTCCAGAAGGTAAAAATTAGATAGATCCAGAAGTTGAAGACTAGATTGATCCAGATGGATTTCCAGCAACATGACTCCTGACAACTAGACTCTCAACAAAATGACTCATGACAACTAGACTCTCAACAACATGACTCCTGACAACTAGACTCTCAACAAAATGACTCATGACAACTAGACTCTCAACAACATGACTCCTGACAACTAGACTCACAACAACATGACTCCTGACAACTAGACTCACAACAACATGACTCATGACAACTAGACTCACAACAACATGACTCATGACAACTAGACTCACAACAACATGACTCCCAAAACCGGAGTGCTGACATCAAGACTCCTAACAAGAGGGATCAGTAAGTAGAGACATGGTTCAGCCTCCCTCGTCTCCTCCTGGAATACAACATGTTAACTGTGCCCAGCCAAGCGCTACTCCCCGGAGCGGCTTGCTCTCACATCTCTTTACACCAGCACAGAGCCACAGAGAGACTCTGTCAGACACGTCTTAAGGCATGTCTCTGTGGGGTTCATTTCCAGGGTGACTGTTTTGAAAATATGTCATCAAATAACCTGGAGGTATAAAGGGATTGAGAGAGAGAGAGAGAGAGAGAGGAAAATGAGAGAGAGTGCTAGGGAGAGAGAGTGGAAAGAGAGCAAGAGGGAAAGAGAGTTGGCAGTGGGGCCTGGATTTTGTTTTTCAGAGATATGAAGCTGAGTTGGTGTTGACCCGGTAAAGAGTGGGTCTGGCATAGCAGAGACTCCAGCGAGGGGGTGTGGCCCACTATTACAGAGGGTGGGTGTGGCTCAGCAGAGTATGGGTGTGTCCTAGCAGAGACGAAGCAGAGGGTGGTTCTGGCCCAGCAGATAATGGGTGTGACCTAGCAGAGACAGAACAGAGTGTAGGTGTGGCCCAGCAGAGACAGAATAGAGAGTGGGTGTGGCCCAGCAGAGACAGAACAGAGTGTGGGTGTGGCCCAGCAGAAACAGAATAGAGAGTGGGTATGGCCCAGCAGAAACAGAATAGAGAGTGGGTGTGGCCCAGCAGAGACAGAATAGAGAGTGGGTGTGGCCCAGCAGAGACAGAATAGAGAGTGGGTGTGGCCCAGCAGAGACAGAATAGAGAGTGGGTGTGGCCCAGCAGAAACAGAATAGAGAGTGGGTGTGGCCCAGCAGAGACAGAATAGAGAGTGGATGTGGCCCAGAAGAGACAGAACAGAGTGTGGATGTGACCCAGCAGAAACAGAATAGAGAGTGGGTCTGTGAGTCTGTGGCAGCCTACTCCTAGTACAGCACTACCGTTTTGACAGGGGCTGGTGTGGGTTGGTTACAGAACTATGGGACACAGTGACTCTAAAGGGACACAGAGCATTGCAAAAAACACCTGTCAAAATGACAGATCACCTGTAATCTACTTAGCGAGCTCCAGACAAACTCGACACCAACTCCATTTGCTGTCAAGAGGTCCAGGATGCATTTTTCTCTATTGATGGATTTTAGAAAGGAGATGGTCAGCAGAATAATGTTATGTGCTGTGTATCCCCAATGGCCTCTGGCTAAAAGTAGTGCACTAGATAGGAAATAGAGTGCCACTTGGCAGTCAAAGTGGTTATGCCAGGAATTTATGTGATGACAATTAGAAAGCTCACCACCAATGTGTGTGTATCACAGAAAGTTGTGCAGTAACACTGAATTCAGCATTAGCAGTTGATATCCATTTACAGTGTTAAGCAACATCCAACCACACAATGTTAGGGCAGCTGCCAGTATTAAGCACTTTATTCAACATTACAGAGTCATGGACATTATCATATACGATCTCAAACTGTTTTTATATGTTGTCCCCAGTTGTAGAACAGAGTCCAGTAAGAGTGCTTTTAGCTTTGCTCTCCATTCATCACGTAGAATAATCTGAAAATAAACTTCATCTTTATTGTTGATTGTAAATCAAAGTTGGAAGGGTTGCTGAACACAAATTCCATGTTTTTAAACCTTCTATATTAAACGTTCCCATGCATTTGCATTGTTTTAGCTACTAATGTGGTTTTAGCTTCTAATGGTTTTTATTAATGGTTTTAAATTGCTTTTATCTTGTGTTTACTAGATTTGCCGCTTTCTTCATCTGGGCTTACGTAAAGAAAAATAAATAGATGTCTGATGAAATAACATACAATATAGGATTTATACAATAAACATGTAGTAACAAAGTGGCACTTCGGTCACTAACAAACCACAAAATTAAACTGGACGGCTGGAAATGAAGAAACCAGAGATGTAAATATCATTCAGTGTATTCATGGAGTCATGTTTTCTGTTACTTTTAAACCAAAGAGTATTTCATGAAACTGAGTAAAGTATGATTGATAAAAGGACAACAGTCTTCCATGTAAAATAAACAAAGGAGGTCAAAGAAGGCTATAGAACTGATGCCGTTCTGACATATCCTATACATTGAATCAGGAGATAAAGATTTTAAGATATAAACAATTGACGTGATTAAAAAAAAGTCAGGAGAATGGTTGGCTGCTGTACCGTCGCGTCTGCTCTAACCAGTGACTACTCCAAGACAGCGATCACCAAGTGGTCTGTGACTACTCCAAGACAGCGATCACCAAGTGGTCTGTGACTATTCCAAGACAGCGATCACCAAGTGGTCTGTGACTACTCCAAGACAGCGATCATCAAGTGGTCTGTGACTACTCCAAGACAGCGATCACCAAGTGGTCTGTGACTACTCCAAAACAGCGATCACCAAGTGTTCTGATTCCGGCCTGAGGGTGTTTAAATAGGTCAGACACAAGAGAACAGTTCACTGACGACAGGTGAAGTCAGGCCGAGGTCCCCCTGGGTCCGCGAGGCCCCAGGATGCTATTTCCAATATTTACACTTCCAATTTATTTAGTACAAGACTTTGAAGCATAATACATTAACCCTATATCATTACATAACAATAATCCAAAACTGGTAAGGGATTATTTTGACAACACTGTGAAAACGACCTGCACAATATTGTCGTTATTTTTTACTGTTAAAAACCTGGTGTAAATCCTGTGCCACTAGAGTTACTCGTGGGGCAGTAGACTCTACAGGACAACACCTGCTGTCACAGTTATTGAAAGAAAAAAAAACAGGCCAAAAAAACAGACCCTATGTAACCATCCAGCCACTAATGAGCTAGTAGACCTGTCTTCAGCCACACCGACTGCCCACTGTGCTGCTTATAAGCAGGCTTCTTTTCCATATATGCACCTATTTATCTATATATATCGTGCCCCACAAAACCTGGTAGTGCACTATAGGGAATAGGTTACCTTTGAGACACAGATGTAATACTGATTGCTACCTCAGGAGAGTAAACCACCGCAGAGCACTTTGTCCTCGATCTGCGTTAAACATATCTTATTGTATAAACTGTATTAGCCCATTGAGGAGGTTAAGCTGAAGGCTGGCAGGAGGCCATTCCAATGACTAGCTGAGGGATTTCAGGGGCCGTATTCATAAAACATCTTAAGGCTAAAACTAGCTCCTAACTTGCTGATTTAGGTGTAACTCTTAAAAAAAACGTGTCAGTCCTAACTTTAGGATTCCTAAATTGTTGGCCTAAGAGTATTTCACAAAGCGTTGTAGCGCTAAAACCAGCTCCTAAATTGGTGAAAAGTTAGGAGAAGTCAAGAGGACTCCTAAATCACTAAGACCACATCACAAACAATCCTAAAAGGTCTGCTGCCGGCAATCCACCTCGTAATCAGGTCGATGTTTTAGAAACATTTATTGATACTGAGCACGATATTGTATCGTGAGGGTATTAGGATCATAATAGAGCTAGTCAGGGATGCTGTCACAAACAAGCCGATAACACCGGAGATCAAGGCTGTGACAACTCTACGCTACTTGGCCACAGGGGAAATGCAGTTATGCTGCACAGACAAACTACGTATATCTCACTCATCTGTCAGTAGAATATTACATCAAACAATAAATGCTCTTCCCAGACCATATATGGTGAAACAAATCATTCGGTTTCCTCATGATGTTCGCCATCTACAAAGAAACATAGCCAACTTCATGGCCATAGCTGGACCACACGGTGCTGTAGATGGGACGCATTGCACAAATTATTGCACCATCAAAAGATGAACGCGCATTTCTTTACGAGCTGCCAGACATGTAAGAGGCTGACAATTAGCTGAACATGTCTTGACTAGTCAGAATATCATTCTTGGTTTACATGTTTAATCAGTGACACTTACCTACATTTTCATTTTAATATCTTTATTTCAATATGGCAACTTGACACATCCTTCTACAGTATTGCTATGATGAAAAGGGGAGGGGTGACAGAGACCCCTCCCCTAACAGCCAATCACTGTGGACAGAGTTAGTAGGCTTGTTTGTGGAATCCATAGCAACGGGGTCAACCCCGCCCTTTCTCTTAGCTTAAGACTTCTCCCCATTCCTTAGTAAAAGTTGGTCTTAGCAGCTTTGTGAATAGGTTTTAAGAGAAAACTCTTAGCTAGGAACTTTTAGTGCTGTTTAGGAGTCCTCCTAGTGGTAAGATCAAATGTTTTGTGAATACGGCCCCTGAAGAAGCTCTCAGACTTACTAGAGGCTATCTGAAGATTACCTACAGGCCATCTGAAGACTACCAAGAGGCTATCTGAAGATTACCTACAGGCCATGTCAAGACTACCTAGAGGCTATCTGAAGATTACCTACAGGCCATCTGAAACTACCTAGAGGCTATCTGAAGATTACCTACAGGCCATCTGAAGACTACCTAGAGGCCAATCGAAAATTGACACCAACTTGATCATGTGAATCCCAAACTCAGCCGAGTCCTTGGTGGGATCTGGCATTTCATTAGCAATGTCCTTCAGTTCATCCTGTCTCCAAGTCTTTTGGATGTTGACCTCAGGCATCCATTCGTTATGGTCAGCCTGTCCTTGGGCTGGCCGTGGCTGTGGCCACCAATGGAGCCAGAAGGAAATCCTGGTCAGGGTCGGCCGTTCGGATCTGGTAGTCATGGGAGCTGGTTCAGGAGAAGGAATGAAGGCGGTGTGGGAAGAGGGACTGTAGGCAGATGGAGGGTTAAACCCTGTAGGGGAGACCGTGAGGTTTTCCAGCTTCGAGCAGAGGAGTGGCAGGGGCGGCGCCTGGGCTGGAGATAGAGATGAGCCCGGGACCCGTGCTGGAACAGAAGCTGCAGGGATTGGAGTACAGTAAGGAGGTGGAATGTCACGCTCATCATCCACTCTATTCCTATTCCTTCTCTTCACTTTCTCATCACCCTCTGTCACACTTTCCTTTACCATTATCTACTTACTCCCACTCTCAGTCCTTCTCTCAGCCTCTCTCTCCCACTTACCATAGTTATCCCACTTTATTTTTCTTTCCTTTCTTACACTTTTCAAACTCTTCCAACTTCCTTATACATTCTTTTAACTTAGCCTCGCTAAATGTTCCCTTTAATGGAAAATCAGATACTTTGTGCCACAATACCACTCAGTTTACCACCCTTTAGTTTTTATGTTGGGGATGGTGTATCAGTCTCACCCTTTAGTTTTTATGTTGGGGATGGTGTATCAGTCTCACCCTTTAGTTTTTATGTTGGGGATGGTGTATCAGTCTCACCCTTTAGTTTTTATGTTGGGGATGGTGTATCAGTCTCACCCTTTAGTCTTTATGTTGGGGATGGCGTATCAGTCTCACCCTTTAGTCTTTATGTTGGGGAT
>JACXGI010021578.1:0-10002 GCA_016801175.1 Esox masquinongy | reverse complement strand
TTAGACATTCTTATTGACCAGCGGATCAATAACAATGGAAACTGGATTCTTTATGCAGAATCCTGAACATTACAACAAATACATTGACATCCTCATTGACATTTATATTATAATTACAACAACTGCAATGAGAAGGCTTCATACTATTTTGTTTTGCTTGGTGAACTTTAATCAGCTCAGTTTTTGTCCTGAGAAAGTGAAAAACCTGGGGTGAAACCTCATTTTACTTTGGATTGGGATCTGTGGTGAAATAATGACACCAGTCCTCCACATCGTAAAAGGAGACCAGACCCTCCTCATAATCCACAAACACCCCCACCTTCTGGGGCTCCTGTCTCAGTGAGAGGTGGGTGATGGGCTGAGTTTGAACCTGGTACTCTCCATCCCACAACACCACAGCCCAAGATCCATTTCCAGGACCCAGTAGATGAACCCCCTTCCTGTTGATGGACTCTCTGGCCACTCCCACAGCCCAGCCAGTCCTTCCCTTCAACTGCACTTCATAGTCAAATTGGTGGGGGGGGGGGAGAGAAGAGGGAAGGGCAGCTCTGCAGTAGAAGGAAGTCGTCCTCAATATTTGAAAGCTTCTCCAGCTCTGTGTCCCTCCTCGTCAGCTCAGTGACTTCCCTCTGCAGTTCTTCGATAAAGCCTTCAGCCTGCATTTATTCTGCTTCAAGTCTCTTCTTAATCTCCACAATCAGCTCAGCCTGGCTCCTCTCAATGGCCTGCACCACAACAGCCAAGACCTGCTCACTGTCTGCTTTGTCTCTCTCTGATTCTCTCTTGCTGAGCTCCACTGCCTGTTGGATGTCCTTGACCTTCTGCTGCCTCTCCTGGATCATCTTCTGAACTTCAAGCTTAGTCTTCGCCATCTGAGCCTTCCTCACTTCACACTCTTCTGACTTCGGGACTGTTACATGAGTCCTGTGCTCTGTCTCGTAGCAGAATTGACACACACACGTCTGTTCTTCCCTACAGAACATCTCCAGGGGACTTGGACTTGGTGGCAAGGCTTCTGGTTTGTGTTTGTCCTGGGGTGAGGGACGTGGCTTCAACCAGAGCCAGCTTCTCCAGCCGAGCAGCCATGTCAGAAATGAACATATTTACAGGAACCTCCGGTCTTGTGTTGAATGTCTCATTGCATGTGGGACAGCGGCACGGGTCAGTGCTGTCCCAGTATCTGGTTATACAGGCCTTGCAGAGGTTTTGTCCACATGGGATGGACACTGGCTCCTTGAACACATCCAGACAGATGGAACAATGAAACAGCTCATCGGACAGCAGAAGGCTGCAGGATGTCATTGATTAGGACAGATCAAACACCAACACTTATGAGTCTGAAATGAGTGTTTTTCTACATCAACAATGTACCAGTGAACCCTTTACTCACCTCAGCATGGTGAAAGCTCTGGTGATTCTGTCAGTGCACTGATTGATACTGTTCTTAACAGCAGGTTTCCAGTTTCACTTTAGCAAACTGATATTAGCTCCTTCCTACCCAGTAGAGATATAGTGGGAGACAGTGAGAGAGAGAGAGAGAGAGAGAGAGAGAAAATAGAGTAAGAGATAGAGACAGAAAGAAAGACAAAGACAGAAAGAGAGAGAGTGAGAGAGAAAAAGAGTACGAGAAAGGGGAAAAACAAGTCTGCATTGTTTCATCTTAAAATCTTTTTTCGGCATGTTCTCTTTTATCCAGGGCTACAACAAAAATGTGTATGTTCCTGTTTTCGGGTCCTCGAGACAAGTCCAATGGACTCGTTATAAGTAATTTGAAAAATACATTTCTAATATGTTACCACATTGCATTCAGATGGCCCATCACCATGACGATGCTGCCCTCTAGTGGCAAGAATAGATACATCCTGAAAAAAACGCCCAGAATTAACAAAGAAAAAATAGTTCTTACAAGATGTGTTTATAGTAGTTGTTGTGATTTACATAATTTCAGGCCTTTTATAACATTTTTTTATTCATTTGTTTTTACTAAAGATCACAAGAAGGAAAGATAGATAATTGTGAATGTCAACAAGGGTGTCAATGAAATAAATGTATTTTCATTCTAAATTATTTTCATTACAGGACAATTCTGCAACACAGGGTTAGGGTTAGTTTAGCCTAGTCCTGGAGCTTGTCTAGAACTGGGCTTTGTTTTGTCTGTACAAGACCAGACGTTAACTTGGTCCATGAAATAAGTCCTGAGGAGTGTTAGGGGTCTTCACTGTAAAATGGAAACATTAAATCACATTTAAAACATGCATAGCAGTCATATCAGTTGTGTTTTCTTCCATAGTAATTTGGGTTTCACACAATCAATCAAACACAATAGCCCCTTTAATATTAAGGCAATAAAAATCCATGTCTTTACAAAAGCAGGGAACTATGAAATGTAGCGCAGGAATCATGTCTCAAAGCCATAGTTACTGACCTGACCACCACATTTGGACATTCAACAGCATTAAGGGGAGTTAAGAGGAGTGTTTAGTCAGAAGATGGACATGTTTCCTAAGAATTTCAAGAAGGTTACTATGAGAAATGTGTGTTATTGTTTGGTTGTTATTGTCTGACTGTTGTTGCCAAATTTGCCAATTGACAGCCTTATACAGTCTCATACATCACTATCTGAAGCCCAGGAGCGTCTCCAAGAACTGAGAGGGGGGACTTGAAAAGGAAATGTCATGATAAAAAAATATTGTTTCACATAGCTATCTTACTAAATAATTTATCCACTTACCACTTAAGATAGAATGCCTTGCAAAAGTATTCCACTCCCAAACCATATTACGGAATTACAAATAGTACATTGGCCTTTTATAAGGTTAGATACTTATTTTAAAACACTCAAACTCAATTATTGTAAGGTAACATTGGTTTTTTATTGACACATAACAGAAAACCCACAAATCAGAAAACCCTAAATCGGCTCCAGTTATTACAAAATGCTGCCGCTCGACTTTTAACTGGTATATGAAAACGGGAGCACATAACACCAATTTTGTCCTCCCTCCATTGGCTTCCTGTTCGTTTCACGATTGATTTTAAGATTTTAATGCTTGTCTTTAAGGTTTTAAATGGATTGGCTCCTTTATGTCTGTCTGAACCTTTACATCATCATTCTCCAGCCGGAACACTGAGGTCAGCTAACCAGTTACTTCTAGTTGTCCCAAAAGCCAGGCTAAAAACTAGAGGGGATGGAGCTTTCAGGGTGGGTGGTTCCATCCTCTGGAATAGCCTACCACTGCATATTCAAAATGCCCAGATTATACACACTTTTAAGTCATTGCTAAAGACGCACCTTTTTACTCTGGCTTTTAATCTTAGCTGAGTTGGCATTAAATGTCTGTGCTGCTATTTTGTCTGTGTCTTATGTGTATCTATGTAATTTTTTACCTGTAAATTTCATATATTTTGTATACTTTGATATTTTGTCCTGTACAGCACTTTGGTCAACGACAGTTGTTTTAAATGTGCTTTATAAATAATGTTGACATTGACATATTTGTAAACTAGAAAAGAAATATGAAATATGTTGCAGAAGTGTTTCCCCCCAGCTAGTTTTTTAATGGACTAAAGCGGATCCTCTGACTGTATTTCTCTTTTTTGCTCCATCCATTCTTCCAATGTTAACAAGATGCCCACCAGAGTTACGTCCCCTGGACTGTTCTCTGTGTTTCTACTTGTTTGTCCTTTGTTTCTTTCTGTCATTAACTATTCAGGTGGTGTTCTGTGTTCCAGATGGTCCCTGATCATTGGTTCCTTCGTTATCAGTCAGGTTGCAGTGGTCCAATCAGTGGCCACTCTCTCTAATTGCTCCCACTTGTTCCTATAATCAGAGACCAATCACACCACACTTCCTTCAGTTTAAAACCCAACTTAAGTTTAAGTCTGTTGGGAGTTTTAGACCCTCTAGTTGCCTTGACGTTGATTTAGAACCTTACATGTGGAATGTTCATACATAGAAGAGAGAAATCGTCCTGTGTTTCGTGTGGCAATGTAATACATTTGATTTCTGGGTTACTAGTGTTCCCTTGTGTGTACTTGTGTTGGTATTTGTTAATTTTACTCATTGTGTAATTATTTGTTCTATGGAGATCTTATGTGTTTAACCCTTGGGAAGAGGAATGTACTTAGGGAGTTCATGTAGGCCAGATGCCCATGGGCTTAAATTCTTCCTTTAGAACTGACTTGTCTACACACACAAGGTAAGATTCAGGGTGGACCTCCCCATGTATTTGTGTAGATAGAGAGCCTAGCTGTTCCATAGTAGGATAGTTCAGGTAGAGTTTGTTTTTACTTATACTTTCTTTCCTTTGGTCCTGCTCTGCCTTTTTTCCCATAATACCGTGCGTTTACAATAAACTATAGTTATTACACAGTATTCTTGGTGTCTCTCATCATTGTGCGCCCTCACTATTCTGGCCAGTGAAAAGGAAATTGTTTCTTTCAGCTGTTTCACACTTCCTCAGTTGGCAAACCTTTTTATTTTATTATTTATAATAGACAAAAAATATGAAATTACATTAAATACAGAAATTAACCCAAACATGGACAACACATAAACAACTAGCCTGATAGAGGTGACAAACATATAGAAAAACAACTATAAAACAATTACAACATCACTATGGTAACTGTATGTAGAAAATGTATACAGCTTTCAAACTGTGGTTTTGACACACACAAACAATTACTAACACATACGCACTTTCAGATGTCTATGTGTTAAAACTGCTGTCAGCTAACTGTCAGGAGTTTAGTGGTTGACTTGTTAATTAGTCAGAGATGGTAAGATAACAGTATAAATACTGTTATCTTAGTAAAATGTGAGCATTGTGTTCAAGACTGACTTCACGAGAGACCCTGGAAAATAAGGGGTTTGAGGTTATGTGTTCAGTAAATAGTACATTTGGGCATTGTATTATAAGTGGTGTTACTTTTTTTTTTTTAGGCATTAACAATTATGTTTGGGTTGTGTTGCTAAGTCATCACATGGGTAGAAGAACGTGTGTGTGCATTTTCATTTTACAGATCAAATTAGGATCAGAAGTTCTCACAAGGACATAAAAACATGACAAATCTGCTTTAAAGACATTTTACAGGTCCACATGAAGACAAAGTCCAAGTTAAGAGGTTAGGTTTAGGGCCAAACTTACAATTATGTTTAGTCTTAGTGTCAGGTTTACTTTTAGGTTTGGGCATTAAGGGTTAAGTGCAGGGTTAGGAATAGGGGTTAAGTTTAGGCATTATAGCCAGATTATTGAGGTTAGGGTTAGGTTTAGGGAACATACATATTTGTTTCTGATACCCATAACATTATAAACACAAGGTTGTGCGTGTGTGTGCGTGTGTGCACAGAACAAGGTTCGAGTCCAGGCTTAATCAAATCAACAGGTTATCTTTATGGGTAACAAGTGCAAAATGGAACAAACGTCTACACATTCTGATAGCAAACTTGCTGCTCTTATCTCAGATATTTAATCTTCTCACATTCTTCTGTCATCCAAAAATTAGAATAGATCCCATTGTGTGGGGCCTGTTTAGCCAACCACTAAAATAAGGCTTTCAGAAAATATACAGCCAACCAAAGGGAGAAGTTCATCTCTGTTTGTATGTGACGTTAAAGAGGCATGATCTCTATATATGCTCTCATCATATAGGAAGTAAAGGGTTTGATATGTAGAACTGCAGATCAGAGACAGAAAAGTTACTCATCAGGAAGTCAGAATGGATCACTCCTGGTTCTTTTTGCTACTCTGTGAGTATTGACTTTGGGTTTTATGTCTATTTATTAAGATTAATAGCACCACTCAACACAGGACAACTACAGAATTAATTGAATTCCCCCCAGATATTTTGGTCCTACTCAATGTTTTAGTCTAACTCAGAGAGCCTTGTCTTTCAGGTGAATAGTGGAGTTTCCACCACTGATTGCATTGGTTTGTAAAATGACAATCATTGTTTTATATTATGATGTGTTTTATGAGTCCATATATCATGTTTTATCCAAATATAGGGAATAGAAAACTCATTGAATTGACTTTGAACACATCCATAATTTCCCAGGGCTCTTTCAGTTAAAATAGACAAATTGCTTTAATTTATTTTTGCTCAGAAATGTATAAGTGAATTCATGTTAAGCTGCTTGAAAGTAACATTCATTTTCTACACAAATTGAATGTTATTTGAATTGAAATTCAAATAACCCATTACTGAAATTATTGTTCTAGATGATTTAAGTCATTTTGTACATGTTCTTCCCAACCCTGTCAGTCAGTCAGGATTAATGCAGGTTGCAGGTGAAATAGAAATTCCCAAGTGGTGGAATCCAGTGGGATTTACACTTCACTTTACAAATCAGCATAGTTTGACTTTCAGCAGGCTATAGAGTCCCACTTATTTCACTAAAAGTATAGGATTCTCAATGTAACTTAGTTGTGAGTTTCTGGACAAAGAACCATTTGGATCCAAAAAAGTAAATTAAACTTTTACTGTGTTATGTAATCAGAAGGGCAAGGCACACTGGGAAATTATATTGAAGGCATGGCTTGGACAGGGTATGAATTCAGTTAGTTATATTTGCCACCCTTGACTGTATGTTTTTGTCACTTACATTTTTAGTAGCATGAGTCATTTATCAATCCCTATCAAGCACATGTAGAAACATATGAAATTTACATGCAATAGAGCATGCTGGGAAATATGATGAGCTCGGTTAAAAGTGATGTGTATGTTGCTGGGATTAGATTAGATTCAACTTAAATGTCATTGAACAAGTACAAGTACAATACAACGAAATGTAGTTTGTGTCTCACTAGAAGTGCAAATAGAAGAGGGCAGAAAATGTACAAGTATTAAGTATATGTATATATATATATGTATGTACAAGTGAGATAAATAGTTGAGCAATGAGGTTCCCGAGGTAGACAGTGCCAACAATGAGAATTGGGGTGTGACTGCAAACTTTAGACTTCCTGTAATCATATGGGCTTCATGATATATGCATGCTACTTTTAAATATCAAACCATGCATTTTTTACATTTAAAACCTATAAACATATTTCACTGTATGACAATGTATTTGCTTAGAACCTTTATTAACATGGATCTGAAATTGATATGAATACAACACGTATGTAAGACTATAAGAAACACAGTGATGAGTGACAACTCAACAATTAACATGAAAGACAAGGCACTCTGGGAAATATTCACCTCAGTTATCAGCGTCAACTCACCTCAAAAAGTTACCACCTGTTATTTAGTGAGAATTTGATTTAATCTGCAGTTTTCACAGTGTATTACTGCAGGAGTATTGACTGCTGTACATTAATGACATTGATTATTTTTGTTGTAGTTCTGATGACCCCCATCTACTGTGGTCACTCTGAAGATGATGGTAGATATTCATTTATCTGATCACTTCTCCACCTCTTCATCTTTCATCTCTTTGTCTCTGCCACTGCATTTCAATCCACATGTTCATTATTGTTGGAGATCTTCCCACTTAGAATGTGAAATACCAACAGAAAAGACAACACCGTTAAGACAGAAATGTACATGTAATACAATAAGTTGTGAGGTTATGAGAAGATGGCACTATACAGTATGATCAGTATATCCTATACATTGATGTATAGTTAATGTACACATTTACAGATGTATAATTCTGTTTAAATAGTACATTAATCCATCTAGTTGTAGGGAGATGTGCAGACGTTTGGGAGTAATGTAGTACAGCTGTTTAGCTGTCAGTTTGGATGTGACTTGATGTGGTGATCATAGTCTTGTTAGTCTCTGTGTGGATGATGGATATTTACTGAGGGACAAAGAAACTAGTGAATTATCATGATGTTGTTTTGGTCCTGATTGATCAATACTGACAGTCTGTCCTGCACCAGTCAGAGGATCATTATATAACAGTGGGTGGATTCTTCAATCTTTCGATCCCTTCAGTCCAGTAGAAATATTAATCATAATGAAGAAATCAGCTCAAACAACAATCCGACAGATCAGGAACCCCCTCAAGGAAGTAGGTGTAGATGGGTCAACCACATTACCAAAGTCTACACTACAACAGCGCAAAAACAATAAAACAGTTGAAAGTATTTAAAAGTTATAGCAGACTTTTGGAAATAGCTCTTGTTGACAGATGAGACAATTATGAACATGTTTCAGACTGACCCAAAGATAAAGCCATAGCACATAAGGAGTTTTCCAAAGCCAAAAAGTGGAACATTCTTGATGATTTTTAAATGGTGAAACCCATATGCCACAAATGCCTTCAGATAAAAGCTGAGAATAACTAATTTAGCTAGTTATTAGGAGAACAGCCAAAAGACAAAAAATGAATAATCATAATATTTACTGTAGCCTACAGTACAGAAAGAGCCAATGTTGCATGTTTCCGTTCTAATTCAGTTGTGGCAGTTAGCATTTCTTATTGAGCCAAAACAGGAAGTTCAAATATCCCTTAATAAGTTAATATGCATGTGGCCAGTGTTCATCAACTACCCCTAAAACCACAGCAAGGGTTTTGCCCAGACATTTTGGTTTCAATATGGAATGGTTTGCCTTAGTCTGCCATGTGACTGGTTTGCCATAGTCAGCCCTACAATCTCACAATAGCATCTCCACATACCCGACTCAGTTGAATAAAACAGTTGAACGAGACCCTAAAACAGGACTCGTTTCTCGTTCAAAAATAAGAAACGGTTCGTGAGTTGCACATGACAAATTTGATTGAACTTTGGGAAATAAAGTTTATTTTCGTGAAAAACAAATGTTCTGTCACAGTGAAAACACAACATTCTGGAACCCAAACCGATTGTGGTACATGCTGTATACATTCATGTGATAAAAGTCATTCATCTGTACAATACAAGGAGCAGAAGCCCCACTGCTATTAAGACGTTCCCCCCAAAAGGGAGACTTCTAGTGGTTTCTGTTAGGCCCAAGGCCATGTCTTCCACACATAGATGGAGACTTCTTCTAGTGGTTTCTGTTAGTCCCAAGGCCCTGTCTTCCACTCATAGATGGAGACATGGAGCATTGCTCAGCCGACATTCCATTCATTACAATGTGCCTGGATACAGAGAAGGGAAAGACATTGACCATGGAAGACATAACGATTGGCATCCATAGTGCATTAGGTAAACAGAATAACAGGAACTCTGAAGGACTAATCAAAGTACTGAAATAAATGTTCATTAGAAAAATGTATTTTCTACAACCCACTATTGATATTTTATTCCAGGATAAACCTTTTTGGCACTGGATGGGAATCTGCATAGACTGTATGTTAGCTTGGGGTTTTCTACCAACACTCATAGACATTGGTCCAGTAATGTTGTGGTGAGGGGGCAGCTCCCCCTGGTGGTGAGATGGTAAATCCACTGTGTTTAATGACTGTCCGGCAACATCAAGTGGACCAATGGATGAAGCTGCTGCTGTGTAGTACTGATTTAAAGGGGTTTGGAGGTTTATTAACTTAATAGTTTTATGCTGTATATTAAAAGGTAATAGTCATGTTTTGAACACTGGTTGGCTTTGCTGCTTCACAACTCATAATATTGAAGTCATCAATATTACTGTTAACCATATTTGCCTCATCAACAGGATTTAATTACCTTGAGAGAATTGAGACATAAAGCATTACAAAGCCAAACATTCCTGTTCTATTCAGTTTTCACTCCTTCTTGTAGATGTGTTATTTCTTATAGCCAGTGATTTCTATAGGTATGTTGATAAGTTATGACCTCACATTGTGCCCAAAACCAAGTTTGTGAACCACTGTATTCAACATTTATAATAATAATAATAATAATAATAATACATTGAACTTCTATAGCGCTTTTCTGGGACCCAAAGACGCTTTACATCAGATAGAAAACAAACAACATCCTAGGAGAGCAATTGGACAATACACAGACAAACATAAAGAAAAGGACTCAGACATGACAGTGGATGAAGGGAAGGGGGAGGGGTTAAGGGGAAGGCTTGTTTGAA
>JACXGI010021577.1:0-10068 GCA_016801175.1 Esox masquinongy | reverse complement strand
TGTGTGTGTGTGTGTGTGTGTGTGTGTGTGTGTGTGTGTGTGTGTGTCTGTGCCCGACTGTGTGTATACCCACAAGTGTGTACAGTATCAGTAAAAATTTGGATACACCTACTTACAGGGGTATTTCTTTATTTTCACACATTTATTACTTTTTTCCACATTGTAGAATAACAGTGAAGACATAAAAACTATGAATTAACACACGGATGTGTTTGATTACTGAAGAAACCCCATGTACATTCATCATCCTGTGATTGTCTATGTAATAGAGATAGGCTCTAGAATCCTATCTGACGCTATGTCAATAGTCTGAGGGTTGTACGTATCAAGTCAAGCTATAAGATCTTCACATTCATCATATCAAATAGACTATTTCCGCCGGAGCCAATTATCATCACCTCTTCATGACCCAAATACACCGTGATTCAAACAGAAAGCATGAAGAGAGAAAGAGACCGAGAGAGAAAAGACAGTTGGAGTGAGAAAGAGAGAAATACAAAAAAATTGTTATCCTACAACAAACAATGTAGGATAGCAATGTTTTGTTATTCAAATGGTGCATCTGTAGGATAACATGATATTCATATGTTGCACCTCCATCACTCTGTGTTTCTATGGTTACTAGCATTCTATACAGGCCACAGCTATATTGATCACCAGAAATGTAGTGGGGCTAATGTCTTTAAAAGGGGATAATTACCGTTTCATTTATATAGTACTTGGAAATACAAAAACTTTTATAATTAGGCTAATATTTAGTTAAAAACAACTTTGCCATCATCATGCTATTATTATATATACACTATATGGCCAAAAGTATGTGGAAACCCCTACTATTTATTCAGTTCAGGTGTTTCAACCAACACCCATTGCTCACAGGTGCATAAAATCCAGCACATAGCCATGAAATTTCCATAGACATACACTGTCAGTACAATGGGTCGTACTGAAGAGCTCAGTGACTTTAAACGTGGCACTGTCATAGGATGCCACCATTTCAGTCAGTTCATGAAATGTCTGCTCTACTACAACCGCGCCGGTCAACTGTATGTGCTATAATTGTGAAGTAGAAGCGTCTAGGAGCAACAACAGCCCAGCCACGACGTGGTAGACCACGCAAACTCACAGAGCGGGGCCGCCGAAGGATGAAGTGCATAGCGCGTTAAAAATGCCTATCATCTGTTGTATCACTCAGCAGAGTTCCCAACTGCCTCTGTAAGCAACATCAGCACAAGAACCGCACGTCGGCAGCAGCAGTACGCAAGCCTCACCTCATTAACATGCGCATTGCCAAGCGTCGGCTGGAGTGGTGTAAAGCACGCCGCAACTGGACTCTGGGGCGGTGGAAGCGTGTTCTCTGGAGTGATGAATGGCGCTTCACTATCAGGCAGTCGGATGGACGAATCTGGATGTGGCGGATGCCAGGAGAACGCTAGGCTACCTACCGAAGTGCATAGCGCCTACTGTAAAGTTTGGCAGTAATGCGGTCGAGCTTTCAAATTCTGTTTAGAATGGCTAGCAATGCTAACTTTAAATAGCAAAAATTCAGTGGACGCCCCTCAATATTAAATAGATAGTTAACATTGCACTGCATCTAAAAATAATTTGATGACATCACTATGATGAATGGTTTAGCTAGTAATTACTTACCTTCTTTAGGGGTGGTATCATGTTTTCAAGCCTTAGTAATGCACTTTAGAACAATTGTTCATCAACTCCCATTGATGAAGGATTAAGTAGAACTATCAGTCGGTCATCAGCCCCAAAAGGAATGTTCAAAACAGTATTGTGACCACCTGTGAAATCTATGAGTACTTGAGATCCACTGGTTGCCCTCTAGGTCATGGGAGGGCAAACTTTTTGGCTCGGGGCCACATCAGAATTTTGAAAATTTAATTTGTTAATCATAAATGATTTGCAGGCCAGAAAAGGGCAATAATTAAAACATGTATTGAGTAGATCCATTATAATGTTTATATAATTTAAATTCAGATGTATAAGAGTGGGCTGGTGAGGTATGGTTTACTTCCCTTCAAAACTATTTTATTACCCACCGCAGGTCAGATGGAACTGCCTCACGGGCCTTAGTTTGCCCCCCCATTTCTCTGTTGAAAGTAATGTAATGACATTACTTTCAACAGAGAAATGTCCCCACATAGAATCTGCATACCTTAATTAAGACATCTAAATTCTGGCGAGAGGTCAATCATTCCCAGACCCATGGACATGTACCAGTCTGTGGTGACGTCAATGAAAACGGGTCGCAGCTCCTGCAGTTTTGCGGCACACTAGCCCTGTACATAATCAATGGTAGAGTTCGAGAGGACTCGTACAGTGGATACAACCTGCAGCTCATCCTTGGCAGCAGTACTGTAGAATATGTCATCATTGACCTCAACCCAGAGGCTCTCAGAGCATTCACTGTCTGCGCATTAACAACGCTTTCAGAACACAGAAAAATCATAACCTACCTCAACAGAACAGAAGTCAAGCAGGAAGCATCAAAACTTAACAAACTGCATACAAAGAAATGCTAGATAGAGGATTGAGTAGAAAACTACCGAAGAGCCATTGTTCAAAATCAAATCCAATCCTGCTAAACAACTTCCTAAATAAATTGTTTCCCTGGAAAGGAGTTAACAATTAGCAACAGTGAGAAATGGGTATACAAGGAATGTATAACCAGAACACACAATGGGGAAACTCTAAAGCAGTACAGTATACATAAATACTGTGATATTTGCAAAAAAAATCTGTCCTCACAATTTTATATGGTAACAGTTCAGTAGATGTCGGGGAAAGTCTGACCACTGCTGTATGTAGCTCGTTCATGAAACTAGACAGCCAAATAAATCGCTGAAATTGAACTTGGAGCAAAACAGCTGTCCACGTGATGCTTTGAAGGCACCTGGGAACTCAGAAAAAAATATGTATTCTCAGGATTGATTGAATAAAATATTTCCGCCTCTTCAGAAAAAAACACAATTTATTTTTTTAAATAATGACGGCGATTGAACAAAAAGCCTGAGACTTATTTCCATTGTCATCTCTAAGTTCCACAGAGCAAAAATATTAGAACATTGATTACACGTGAATGCATATACTGCAAATTACATTTAGACCTCCTCCACTTCCAATAGATACAGACGTACTGTGCATTGCTCGATCATTAGCCAGCTTTTGAAAATAATTGCTAAATAATGTTATGGTCGACAAGGGGCCGCCCAGGCCAAGTGGCACACAGGTCAAAAGTGACATTTCTGGTGTTTACGTCTGGTATTAAGCCACAACTGTGCCCTAGCTGACAAGTAGCTGCAGGGAAGCCCCATGAGAGATGGAAATAGGCCAGCATAACTCCCCTTAGGCGCCTGCAAAGCTAGCTGAGTCCGCCAGGTAAGTGTGCCCTCGTACAACTTCTTGATTCCAAAGGGATCTATCACTTGTTATTAGGGAAGATTACTTTCATTCAAAGCAGAGGATTTATCCTGACTTGTCTTTTCCTCCCTTTTTTGTCGGTTGACTGCTTAACCAGTAAAGAAATAACCAAATCGTTCCTTGATTTTATCAGGAGAAACAAAACATTTAGACTTGATGAAGTGCGGTTTGTCAGATACAGACAACATGTAAGAAGCTTCCTTTTTTGCTGGCAATTATCAGACTGCCCATCAAGCTACAAAGGTTTCACTAACAAGCATTGTTATCTTGGAAACGGTGTTTTCTCCGCTGTTTTCCACTCACATTTTTATTGTGGAACAACAAGGATATTGTAGCTGTGAGAAATAGGTCATTATTCTTTTCAAACTGGCATAAAACAGTTGATGTCCTTGCATGGCTTTCTGATTCCCTTTAGAGAATGTAACATGGTTTTGAGGTAATACTCCCTAATGGTCTAATCCACTTCATGAGTTCTCATTCTAGCTTTGGAGGTACCTTAAAATACTTTCCTGAACTTACTTTGCAAGGTGTGTACTTGAGAATCAAGTTTATTTTCTCACATGAGCTGCCTTGCAAATATATATTGCAAACTGCTAAAATGCACCAGTGTGGATATACAACATATGAAAATAAACAATGCAAGGTTTGAAAGTAGAAGTATTTGACAACACTTCCTTTACTTACCCACTTACAATATATTAACATAAGTTTAGGCAAACATACATTGGCCATTATCATGACCAAAATCTATTAATTGCACTACCAAAGTACTAACATCTCTCTTTCTCTCCCTTCCAGCATTGCAGCCTGCCTTAGCACCACTGTGTTTCTCATCCCTGTCTGTCTCTCTACTCTCTGTAGAGAAAGCTATGTTTTAAAATATGCTGTTTTTATTATTTCATTGCGCTTATTTAACTAATTATTAATTAGTTAAATTATTTAAATGCAGGAATTAATAAAGTTCCTTATGTCTGGCGTCTCTGTCTGAAGTCTCTTGAATTCGCTAGTTGCCAGCGCCAGCCTGGGCCAGAGATTTTAACTCACCCTATTTCTGAGGTGAGGTGGTTTGATTAACGCCAGTTTGAAAATTGCGGGTGGGTGGAGTTGGCTATTGGATAGAGTGCTGAATGGATGCACTGCTTGAAAGGCAACGCTGGCGTGCGCAGGCGAACATGCGCTGGCGTGCGCTTGACTCTCAATTACAAACGTTCGCGAAAACGCTGCTTATGTTAATAATTTGGTCTAACATATGAATATGAAGGCCTTGGACCTCAGAGTGATAAAAACACCTGGGTTTAAATGTAGTAAATAAGGCATTAGATAGCAAGAGAGAATAAATAAAAAACAATAAAAAAGCATGAAATCATCAGTCATTTTAGAGCAATCGGCTGATACCAACTATTTATAGCCAATACCGATCACTGGCCATTAAATCAGTTCATTCCTATCTAAAACCATTCATCCATGTAGAATCTGTCCGGATCCTTCAGAGTTTTTGGTCCTCACTTGTGGACTCTCCTCTTGATCTCACTCCACAAATTTTCAATGGGGTTTAGGTCAGGGGACTGAGGTGGCCACTTCAAAAGCTTGATTCTGTGGACCATTTTCATGTGCTTCTGGAGGAGTGTTTTGGATAATTTTACTGCTGTAAAATCAAACAACAACCCAGTTTTTGCCTCCTGATACGGGCAGACATATTTTGCTCTAAAATCTCCCAATACTTGACAGAGTGATGATGCCAGTTGATTTAAACATAGTTAATTATTGCCCTAACAGTCGAGATTTTCAGGTGTGTAGCTATTTTGTAAAGCCATTGCCTAATTAGTGAAGGTGGTGTTGACTGATGTTGGCATGTGTGTCACCTCATACTCCTGTGAAACAGGGTGTCAAGGATGAATCAGTCCCAAATGACTAGGATGAGCTGGGGAAATATATATATATATATATATATATATATATATATATATATATATATAAATGGGAAGATACTTCTAAGATTTGTATTTCTTCTTTATATTTTCAATATTAATTAATTTTTATGTACTGTAATAAAAATACTACAGAGCAAATGTAAAAGCTTCATAAAACAACCGTTGCTCTGTCACTGCTCTGCAGCAAATATGTCAACTTTAATCCAATAGATTGTAAAAGTACAATAGTGAATTTTCAGATCCAAAGGTCTAATACAGTCAACAACATTTTTGTTTGTTACTTTTGGAATTATACAGACTTAATATTTTAGGGGTATCTCAGCATTGGCACTTTCAATGCATATGTTTACATTATGCCAGTATTCGATACTACCTACCCTTTAAGCATAAATTCAGAGTGGTTAGGGATAAATCATTGCACTAGAACAAGTACTTATGTAAAGAACGTCCTCTGATCAGACCCTTACCCTTGCTCTGGCTGAAGGAGCGCCCACTAAGCAGGATAGGTCTGTGGGATGCTGATGTTCCCACCCCTTGGCTGTTTTCCAGTGCGCCACCAACAGCCTCCGGCTAAAGATAGAGGGAAAGAGAGAGGGGGGGGGACAAAACGGGAGGATAAGGGAAAGAGAGAGACTATGAGAGAATTGCAGGGGATAGAGAGCAAGAGAAAGAAAGCAGGAGAGGGAGTAATCGTGACAGAGTGACTGGGTAGAGAGAGCAAATTAGCGCTCTCCTAGAAGTCTATGTTAGAAATTCTCGTTATGCTTCCCTGGTTCTGGAATAGAGCTAGGTAACAAGGGACAGGAGTCTGGGGACCTGCTAGTTATACAGCAGACACACACACGCACATCTACATGCACACCCGCTTGTTTAGACCAACCTACTCTCCAGAGAGTTAAGAGGACTTGAGGCTGTGCAAATTCAATAGGCACTCCAACAGTCAATATACCTGATACATATTTATGTTGATGATGGGGGAATATGAAAATATGTGCATATTTGTGAAAAGTTCAAGCTGTTACCATCATTATGTTTGAACCAGGAGTATTGTTGTAGCCATGGGTTGAAGAAAGTCAACACATTGAATTGGACTTTGAATAGGAGAAAATATATTTTAGACAAACAATTGCTGTTTGCTGTTAAAGTCTTACAGGAATTAGGTGTACACAGCCTCCCAGACAGTGCACCGGTCTAAGGCAATCTTTTGTAACACCAAGCTGACCATCACTGTCTAAGTTTGAGCATTGACTGTACCTTAGAAGATGAATGGAGGGGAAGCTCAACATGCAATCCTAAGTAGCTCTGGGAGGGGGGAGGCATTATAAGAAGATATACTGCCGAGCCTCATCTTGCCCTTATGACTCCCTCAGAGGGCCTCCTAAAAGGCCTGTGGCCTCCAGCATTGTCGGAATCTTAGGTATAAAAAAAATCTGACTGTTCTGTAACTGTTATTTATTAGCTTGATCTCACACCCAAAGAAATCATATGAAACTAACCTTTAATTTACTGAGAAAGGTAAACAAATACTCATCAAGCATATTTTTTTTAAAACATGCATGCCACAATTATTGACAAAATTTTTTTGAGTGTAAGATCAAGCAGATGAACAACAATCATATTTAATTATATTTTTTCACAGCCTTTTTTGTTTGTATTTTCCTAGAGTGCCGATCATTTTGGAAGGCACTGTATAGATTTTTTTTGCCTAAAAGATCTATTCAACCCACTTCACATTGCCAAAGCAATAAAAAAGATATGCAACAATTTTCTAAAATATAAAGTGAGAATGTATTGATAGAATTTGTCTCTACATTTCTTGACAGTAATTATAGCTGTGAATGGCTTGGTATAATTCTCTGCCAATTTGGCATTTTCTTCAAGCAGATTTTAGTCAGAATAAAGACTGGACCATTCAGGAAAACAAAACACCTCTTGGGATTGGGAAGGCATTCTGGTGTGTCTTTGGCATAAACACTGGCCCATATTTCTGCATTTACTTCATCCCAGGATTAAGTTCTTTTTAGACTTATGCAGGTTTTGTTATTTACTTATAGGATTTTCTCCTTTCATATGTCTTTTGATCTTAACAAACTTTTTATTTCCTGCCAGTGGCAAGCAAGATGGTTTAACCAGAAAATGTAGTGATCATCAGCATCACATTCACTCCATATTACTGGCTTGTATGATAGAGTTAATTAGGATTATGTGAAATCAATACGAAATGTTTTATTAGATGGTTCCTTGCCCTGACGTTGGGCAAGACAATACTATAGTCCAAGTATAAACAAACCAAAGATATAAGTTGAAGTGGATATAAAAATGCCCTATAGTAGAAATTTTATTGTTTTTTTGTTTTTTTCCACATTTTGCCACAGGGTTTTTGTGGGGTTTATTGGAAGAATAGGACAAGTAGCCCATCCAAATGACATCCTTCCTTTTGCTATCTACTAGGCTGGTAATTGGGGCATTTTTTATTAGTTGTATTTGTAAAATGTGGAATATGTTGCCAATTTGTAGGTTAACAAAATTTTACACTGGCAAATGTGACTTTCACTATCCACTGTGATGCTTTAATATTGCAATGCCCACTTAAGTAAAAGCTGTGCACCTCAGTAAAGGCAGAGTCCTGTGAATTAACAAAAATACTGATCAGGTAAGTTAGGAAAAGCCACGGCCTTACAGTACATCAGTACAGCTGCTAGTTTGAATCCTGTTCGTGTTATGCCAACACCGCCTGAGCCCTTTGTATAGGGCAGTGCAGATTGGCTCAGGAATGTCCATGTTGGCGGATTTGCTGTCTGACAATGTTCCCGTAACTTGTGTGTTTGGTACACTTGGTAGTGTTTGGTATCCTGGTGGAGTGATCCATGTAATAGGAAACAGAATGGCTTGGCAAGATGGGCATCGGTGCACATGTTCAGAAATTTAACTCTCTCGAGCCATGTGGAAGTTGCTGTGATATGGCAAGGCCATTAATGAAGTATTAGACTTCACAGAAATGGCAGGGGAGAAACATTTAAACTAATGAAAAAGGTATTTAAAAATTTGTGCTGTGTGAGTACGAGTACAAGGGACAACATTTTAGTTAAGGTGGGAAAGTGACCAGGATGGCATTATTCTAACTGCACACCATCTATGGTCGGTTGGGGTTTGTCATATTTTTAATAGCTAAACATACTTCCTTATAAGGTCACTGTGTGTCCCAGACTGGAAACGGAATGTCAGGGAGCTCTAAATATAATGGGATGTGGTTACTTAGACGACATTAAGCAACGGACCTTCCAATTCAGACATACAAACATGCCTGCATGCGGACACACACACACACACACACACACACACACACACACACACACACACACACACACACACACACACACACACACCCTACTTCTATGCAACCCCTATCATGTCTCCGAATAAAATAACTAAAATATCATCAAAAGGAACGCTGTGTACTGTAGTCAGCCCGATTCGGCCAGCCAGATTCAATCAACCAGATTCTCTCTTTAAAGGGATGTTCATTTTTATTTCTTGAATATTGTCATTTGAGGTCCTATCAGGAATGAGACTAGATAATGTTTCTTCTTAGAATGGGCAACCATTGATTGGTATCATTATAGAATTACATAGATTACCAACTTGATCTCGTAGACTAGACATAGCCTGGCATGCATAATGATCTGGGTCACCATGTTTTCATGCAGACTCTGTCTCCATTATTTGTGAGTTCAAATCCAGGGAGAGATGAACAGAAAAGGTACTGCCTGAAGTCCAACCAACTTTGACTTGATTGTTATTCCATACTAATATGTGCTGTTTCTAATTACCCTGTGGAACATGGTAACATTACCTTGAACGACATTACCTTGAACATGATCAATGAAATACATGAATAAGTTACAGTTTTTTCCAACTGCTTACACACAAAATCTTTTCATGTCAAACGATTTTTGAAACAAGTGCAAAACTACACACCAAATCTCCAAAACCATAAGCTATTTCTCAGCCTTTGACTCTGTTGTCAATTGCATAAAACACTTTTTTCAAAACACTACACACAATTCTCTACCTAAAACACAAAACTCTAACAGGAAGTGACTTGCTTTCCTTTTCCAAACACAACCAAACAAAATGCTACACTTATTCACCAGGTCACACACACACTCCTCACATGTGCAAACACTAATTGCTTAACTGATCACTAACCAATCACTGCTTTACTGTAGTATAGTAATACTATACTAAATCCTATAGTATACTACATACTATAGGATTTATTTAGACTGTACTTGTGACGTTTATAGAAAGTGAGGTCTGTTACTATCAAATATGTGTAGTATTGAATGATTAAAGAAATGTAATAACTTCAACAAAACATATTTGGTAGCGTTTGGGGAAATCAAGATTATTATTTGGCTATTACAGTTTTTCTCAATTGTTTACACACAAATTCTGGTACTTGAGACACAATGACCACAACATGTAACTCATTCACCAACACCCTGAACCAATTCTGCTAAACTACAAGCACAATTCCTGCTTTACACTCAAATTGCAGTTCTAAAACACACTTTTTTCAAAACACTACACACAATTCTCTGCTTTTGGCACAAGTTTCATGCAGAAAATATCCTGTTTTCACAAGGAACACACTGCCATTCAAATATGCACACTGACTCATCACAAGGGCAAACACCCG
>JACXGI010021576.1:0-10055 GCA_016801175.1 Esox masquinongy | reverse complement strand
CACCCTCTCTGCCCTCCATCCCTGTCTACGGCATCCACACCCTCTCTGCCCTCCATCCCTGTCTACGGCATCCACACCCTCTCTGCCCTCCATCCCTGTCTACGGCATCCACACCCTCTCTGCCCTCCATCCCTGTCTACGGCATCCACACCCTCTCTGCCCTCCATCCCTGTCTACGGCATCCACACCCTCTCTGCCCCACTCCCTCTGATCATTCCACATTACCCTCCACAACCATCCACTGCCACCAGCCCCTCCTCACTTTCCCACCTCTACTCTCCCCTCCAGACCTCCCACCGTCGCCGCCCCCCCTCCCCTCCAGACCTCCCTCAGCTGTGCTCCTCCCCCTGCTAGACAGAGCTTTGTCCAGACCACTGACCTGGAAGGTGTATAAACTCACTGACAATGTTGTTTCCCTGGTAACTCACAAGGTGCTCTCCATCCAACAAGTACCGTTGCTGGTAATGGTAGGATTGTTTCGGGCGCCAATGTGACGTTTTCCATTGTTTTACAACAACAAAATACTTTATGTAGCTGGAAGAACCAGACTTCCTATGTCACCACTCATTCCACTCCAATACACACTGAGAGAGATGTCATCTTTAGACCTCAGTAGCCGCGGGGAGTATCTGTCAGAAAAGTATCCCACATTACCCTGGAAGGTGGAGTGCGACAATTTGCATTTTCGTCCAGTTACACTGTAAAAAATGTATCTCCGGTGCGAATCTGGCATTAAATCCCGTTCGTCTAAATAAATCTATCATAAAAAAACATAAAAACAATGAGTGTGTATGGCTATATCTGTTTGTGTTTGCAGGCGTGTGTGCGTGCATTCTTGTGTGTGTAAATTGTCCACTTTTCTTTAAGCATTCCCCTTCATGCACAGTCACAGACCCAAGGCTAAGTGCCAAGGCTGGCTTTTGCATACAATTTCACCTGAAGGTTTCCATGACAGCATATTGAAATATGGGGGGAATAGTGAAAAAGAAAAAAAGACAGAGAGCCTGAGAGGGAGTGAATATTGACAGAAAGATAACAAAATATTGTTACAGTAATAGCGCTGTTTGGCTGACTGCCCTAGATTGTTTGCCTGCCATCCCTCCGATAATGGCTTGTACCCCAGACATCTCAAACGCTGTTGCATATGTCAGCTCTGTATAGGTTTGCGTGAAGAGAGGAAGCGGGAAAAAGAGAGTGAGATAAATATTTACATTCACATGAAATATTATGTCTAATGCAGTGGCTCATGACCCCATCTTGATATCAAAGAGTTTTTGCAACCCAACCATGTAATATGTTGCAAAATGTAATGTAATATGTTCAGCTAATAAAGATTACTTGCCTAAATGGAGCTATGACGTGAGGTTTGAAATGCACCAAAAAAGGTTTGAGCGGTTTAGGTTCAAGATCATCAGGCAGTAATTGGGTATGATCTGTGTGATACATACTGTTTTCCTATTGTATGATCTGTGTGATACATACTGTTTTCCTATTGTATGATCTGTGTGATACATACTGTTTTCCTATTGTAAGTCCAAAACCACCACGTGGGATTGAACCCCTAGTTTGGGAAACACTCATAATGGGTTCGGGCCCTTTCCTTATAAAACGACCTCTGACAACAAAAATGTGAAGTTCATTACATTACACATGCTTTGGGTGTCAATTGAAATCTAAGAGCCTTTATCTTGAGGAAATGAAGATCATTATACAGTACATACTTCCCTAAATGTAGAAATAAAAGCAAAGCCTTGGATTCAAACAGATGGAAAAGTACCAGAAAATGCCTTTAGAGGTATCATAAATGAATCCAAACAGAATGATTTTGAAGTTGACACCCATTTAGTTTTGCATACATTTTTCTCCTGTGAGTGTGAATTCTAGCCTAGTGTCCATCTTGAAAATAAAAGATTACTGAAGTAACAAGTAAATGCAGCCCTATGAGTCAGTAGGTGTTTTCTATAACCCATGACCTCTAACCTAACCATGTGAGATGAGGTCACTATTACAGGACTGTCATTGCTCTGACAGAGAAGATGTTTTTCTCTAACCCACACACTCTGAAATGTGTTCTCTGTTGTGCCAGGCTGGACCTGCCAAATGAGGTGAGCCCCTGGGACCCAGAGTGGGGGCATCAACAGGGAAGAGGGGAGGAGAGGCAAGGTTGCAATGCGTTTGGCTCCGCTCGTAAATTGTGTTTTCAAGCCAATTAATTTGTTTATAGTTGGGATCCTGGGCCCCAACGACCTCGCTGCCAGACAGAGTGGAGTGCATTTAGCAAGCTGTCAGCCTCACAATTAGAACTGGTTAAGACTGCAGTAGAAAGGGTGGAGAGAGATGGGGAGAGGATGGAGTGATAAAGATGGATAGGGAGTTTGAGGGAGAATGTTAAAACATGCAATGTATTCACTTTATTTCAGTCCAAGGAAACTCAGCTCCAGAACATGGTTGTTTTCACTTATATCAAACAAGAACCAGCCAAGTCACAACAACTGTCTCCCTCCCAGATGTTTCCAGAACATTTCACCTGCATTATTAATGAATTTGAAGGTTACAAACAATACACCCACACAAGCAGGCTTTGATTGCTTTCATACAGTTTGGATGCGGTACATTGGTGTAAGTAGCCCATTGATTTTTACTCAGAGTCAACCTTGGGTAGTCTGTGAGGAGAAACAAACACACAGTCCTTACGGTGGCCTGTCTTGACCTAATGTGCCATCCAGTACTGTGTCAGAAGCTGTTTAAGCTACTAGAGACATTGCAACATCCTGAAACTTCGGATTGATTTACACCACATTGTGCAGTGTCCCCTCTGACTGGGTTAGTCAGATAATGCCAGGAGAACTATTCATCACTAATGTAGTGTGTTGTGACTTGCTCGTGTGTGTGTGTGTGTGTGGGTGTGTGTGCGTGCGGGAGGGCGTGTAGTGTTTGGCGGAGATGGTACTTGTTGAGGTAGTTCTGTACGACAGGACGACATCATGGTTTGGTCAGCGGCGTATCGCGTCTGGGATGGCGCGTTAATCGGCTTCTGTAGAGTTGACGGTGTCAGGGGCTGAGGTGGTACTTTGAGTCTGGACAGTAAATAGGGAATCAGGTTTGAATTGACAGTGGCAGGTAGCAGGGTGATGGATTGCCTGATTAGTGTCCCGCCAAGGGTCCTCTACACAGATGGCACATTAACAGTGGACAGCTGCCCCATACCTGCTTCCTAAAACACTCTAACAGCACGGCGCTCGCTACCCAGCACGGAACCGCTACGCCGTCATCACCTCAGCTTCCCCAGTCTTTTCCTTTCATTCATTTTCTCCTTCTTTCTCTCTTTTCTCTATCCATTAGGGCAGAGGTTCTTGAACCTCTCCTACCGATTCCACTTGTCAACTAACTGTCAAGCTAGGTTGAATCGGGTGTGCTAGTGTAGAGTTACAACTAAATTGTGAAGTTTCCGGGGGTCCCGGGAAGAGGTTTGAACCACTGTGTCAGGGAATGTACCCAGAATCAGTTAATATGCCCCCAAATTACATACACCCAGTTGTTAAAATAGCCTGCATAGTTCTCCCACCGTCTCTCATTCTCTGTCTCTTGGCTTCCTGTACCCATCCACCCCGTTTCCCGTCTCTTTGGGTACGGATTATTGATTATGTTGGGATGGAGACAGAACAGGGATTTCCAGGCTAGTCTGTTTACACAGTTTGGACAGGTGTGCTCTCCTCAGCCAGGATCAGACCCCCACAGAGAGGGGCCGAGGGTCATTAATAATGTCATTAATAACCACTCGTAATCCAACTCATGTACATGTCTACCTCAGGAATCTCATTGCATTTCAGTTGCACATACTACCAGCATTTCAATTGCACATGCTACCCAACTTGCTCAATTGCACAGTCAGAATTGTCATTTGTACTTGTGTTTGTCTCATCGCACAACTATTCATTCCCACTTGTACATACATATACTTAATACTTGTATATTTCTTGCCCTCCCCTATTTGCCTTCATTGCTCATTTAGAATTGCCATTTGCACTGTATTTGCCTTCATTGCACATCTATACATTCTCCTTGTAACATACACTATACTCAATACTTGTAAATTTCCTGTCCTCTTCTATTTACACTTCTGGTTAAATGCTAATTGCATTTTGTTGCACTGTACTCGTATTGTTCAACGACAATGAAGTTGGATCTAATCTATTCCAAAAACATCAGGTTCACATGCATTGTCATTACGTGTAACGTTCACACAATACGCATCAACTGCATCAAGATCTACTGTCATATTAAGGTCAGAAGACGTACTGAGGAAAAGAGTACAGTTGTGTTTGTAGATGTACTACAACGGTAGCTAACATGGAACTCTTGTACAATGCATTATGCAATCCGGGAACATCTTGGAAACGTGGCCTGTTCTGTTATGCATGACCTGTCTCATGAAGAGCTGTGATGTGCGCCATGTATGCATCTCTTTTAGAGTGCGTTTGCGTGACCGCCTGCCTGAACTTATCCAATTAGCTCACTGATGACGTCCTAGTCAGTTCACATGGTTGACTGTGTCCTTTTATACGTGAACAAGAGGGGAACGACCAGGCGGATGCTTGGCGCTTACACAAAGGACAGAGGTGCTCCCCGAATGGCCTGTTCTCCGTACAGTGCACCACTGGCCCTGTGATAGTGCACTTTAAAGTGGATAGGGTAGCTTTCGGGACACCGTAGGGTTTTGTATAGAAAGAACACCATAGTGTTCTTAACAATGGATGAGCTGTGGCTGTGGGGGTCTGGATAAAGCAAACAGCTAACTGTTTTGCCACTGTTTCAGTTATATTTTATGAAACGGCTCCTAGCGGACCACTGATCTGGAACACGTTATGTTCAATCCAAAGAGCAAATCACATGCAGATGGACGCAGCGCTGTCTTCCTGGCCTGTGGGCCAAATAGCTCCCTGGTACCAATTTTCTATTGTACTTACGTACTACAACACTGGATCACTACGGTGGATCAGGTGCCATTTGGGTCTCAGTCTTGACAGAATGCCCTTTGCAAATGCCAGTAGAATGAAATAAAATGTCTGTGAGCTAAAGCAGCGTGTTGTAGATCACTCAAGTCTAACACAGAGGGTCATTGGATTGTTTTACAGCCAGATGATCACAATGTTGAATGTGTATTTTTAAAGAAAGCTTCCAATTATTCTCACTGTAGAAACAGCAGTTATGTAAGAATTCTGCATAGCTAAAGCATTTGCGTAAGTTAAACACACACACACAGCCCACTCTCTAGGAGGGTAACAAACCCATAGGAGCAGATGGCCCGCCCACTAACAATCCAAAACCAGCTCTAGATCAGCTGCTGAGACAAGGCCCCCCATGGCAAACAGAACTGTGTGTGTGTGTGTGTGTGTGTGTGTCCATGCGTGCATTTTGTTTTCTGAGGCTACACCATCAATTCTCTCCAACTGTTTCTGTAGTTTGGTGTACTGTCACCACTTCATCCCTACCTCCCTTCTCACGCACTCACACCTCCCCTCCCCGTCAGTCTGTTGGTCTGTGGAGCCAGTATCGATCAGCAGCTTAATCCTAATGCTGGATGAGAGGTTCGCCGGGACAGGTTGTGCTTCCTGGCTGAGAGTGATTCTGTCCCTGGTGGGGAGCTCCTTGGCTGGGTCTTACTCTAGCTCGGGCTTGGCTGGGTGCGCATCTTCCTGGCTGGGGCTGTGTGCGCCCTGACTGGGCTTTCAGTACTGTGGCTCCCTGAATCTCCTCCTCATAAGGCCCTGATGCAGGTGGAGCCAAGGAGCCAGGACCCCTCTGTCTGAAGGCATGCGTACTGATACACAGCCATGCGCTGTTGAGAAATGCTCTGTCTCTCCCCTCCATAAGCCCTGCTGCCTGACTGGCTAGCTGCTGGTCACCTGGAGGGAGCACTTCTCCTCACTGGTCCTGTTTTGGTTTCATATTGTTGTCTCTAACTGCTAGCAGATTACCACAGAGCCTACCGAGTTTACTGTTTGTTCTCCTCTGTCTCTGAGCTCCAACTGACGCCACGCTGTCATGACGGGCCTCTCTCTGCCAGCCCAGCTAGTCTGAATGTGTGTGTCTCGCCGGGCTGTTTTAGGGGAAGAGATCCATGGCTGATGCTCTCTGCTGTGGCTCTTACCAGTGCCCAGGATAACCTTGTCCCAATGTCTGTGTTTGTCAGTGTGTGTGTGTGTGTGTGTGTGTTTTTCTTTGTTTTTCTGTGTTTGTCTGTTTTTCTGTGTTTGTCTGTGTTAGTGTGTGGGTGTCTGTGTTTGTCTGTGTGGGTGTTTGTATATATGTGTCTTTATGTATTTGTGTGTGTGTTTGTGTTTGCCTGTGTGTGTGTGTCTGCCTTTGCGTATGTACATACTTTCTGTGTTGCCTCTTTGGACAGTTGATTTAAGGGTTTGTGTCACAATGTTATGAATGTGTGATGTGTAATCTGTCTGGCAGTGTGAAAACTATAGCACAACTCTGTCGTAGGCTACTACCATCAAGTGCCTTTAGATGACAAGATCAGAATAGACTTAACAGGTCCAGTGTTATCAATCATTGTCACCCCAGGACAGAAAATAGACAGTGTTTTCTGCCATCACTACAGAAACAAAGTGACTGTTGCCATCCTAAAATGATGTCTGTTGTGAAATAAATCCTACGATGTCCAGAGTACCAATTGGTAGATAAAGTTCACATAACAGTTAGAGACAGTGTTAGTGTCTCTCCAGTCAACCTACCTAACAGTGTGGTATAGTAGAGTTCTGGGTCTGCTGTTGATTTTCATGGGGGCGCAGTTAGCACTTTTATTAGAAATATTTCATAGTTGCAAAAGTTTATTTAAGGTGAAAGATGAGGTGTTTTAGACACACACACACACACACACACAGATAGGAGACAGGGAGTGGAAAAAGATCAAGAGACAGAGAACTCCCTTTAGGTAGGTGCATCTGAAGTGTTTCTGAGTCTTCTGAATTCCACCCACTCGACTCAGGGAGCACATCCCAGGGAAAGGAGTGTAGGATGGGGTGAGATGGAGCCTATGCCTGCCTGTCTGGTAATTTGGCTGGGACTTCTTACTGCTGACTGGTTATTTCTGTGTACCGCCTGGTGGAATCTAAATCTCCAAGCCAGGTCTTTTTTTACTTCTTTCATCTGCTTGCTCCATGGAATTGATTTTCACCTGCTTCTGTGTGTTGTGACCTGATGGAAGGATGAGATATGAAGAGATGGAGGACCTTAGAGAAGCTTTCTCCTTGAAGAGAGCATTTCTCACTCCTCTTGATGGTGTCTCAGCGCTCCTCTGTTCACCTCTCCCCTCTCTAGTTGGGAGAAGAACAGAGTCTGTGTGTGGGCCTGCCTGTGTTTGGTATGTAGAAGGACCAAGAGGGTGAAGCAGTTCTGGTAGGGAGATGGAGAATCTTCAACAGAAATATGTTGGCTATCAGCAGCAGATCTACACACCTTTACCTCTGACACTGTAGAATGAAAGTGTTGTGCTTTCCTTTAGACACAAACACGTTTGGTATGATGTGATGACGTGGTGATAAATGTCAGTTGACTTTCCCATTGTGGGACCTATAGCTGTGTCCTACCTCTGTTGGGTTTCTACAGAAGGTTTGCCACGTTTCCTCCTGAAATCAAATGGGTTGAGTGCTCTCAAACGGGTCACTCTACAGAATATACAGTATGTATGTGAGTGCATGTGTATGTGTTAGTGTATATAATGTGTCTGTGCATACATTTTAGTTTTGGTTTCACAGATCAGATAAGGGCTGGAGTCACAAGGATAGTAAAACATGAAAAAGCTGCCTTTTTTGTCACAAGGACAAAGTCAATATCCAGCTTAGTGTTAGGGTCACTTATAATTAGGGCTAGTGAATTCAGCTTAATTTAAGGTTTAGGCATTGTGGGTTAGGGCAGGGGTGGGCAATATTTTTCACTGGGGGGCCACACTGAAAATGCCAGAGTGCATCGTGGGCCAGATTACTTTTTTAACCAACATGCCTAAAAAACACACAACATAGCTAAATCTGTTAACTTGCATATTATATTTATGCACATTTATTTTCCATGCAACACCATTTTCATAATCAAACTTAATTTACTTTAACAATGTTTTTTTTATTATTTTCTGTTAACAACTGTTATTATGGCAGGCAAAAGCCTAAAAAATCCCTTTTTTACTCAACAGAAATGATGCAACACATATTTGTCTTAAAACTTAACTTTCAACTCAACAGTGTAAGTTTATTACATAAGGTATAGTGTATAAAAGTTATATAGGTATAATAGTTATTAGGGCAGCCATAAGTCTATGAAATCACCTCCGAAGATTTTCACTCAAAGATAATGTTGGTATAATTGCCGTCGTCTAACTACATACAGTTTATTTTTTGTACTACGTGCTTTTAACGACAGCTATTCTAGCAGTCCAGACCCAAGAAATCAACTTTTAGGGTTACTCACTCTTTATGAACAGGAGAGCATCGTATGGACGTTGACAAGTGAGGTGAAGTCAGGAGTAATTTCTGTTGAAGGAGTATGCGGTACTGTTGAAGCAGTGTGCGGTTCTGTTGAAGCAGTGTGCGGTACTGCTGCAAGATATTCATCAGTGAAGCTGCATCTGCGCTTGGACTTGTTGAATTGTAGCATCGGGTGACAGTTTTTGTGTTTTTCCGCATGCTCGCTCTGGAAGTGCCTCTGCAAATTGTACTCTTTAAAAACTGCAACGTTAGCTAAACATATTAAGCAAGTTGCTTTACCTGTGACATCTACAAATAAATATTTTCCTGTCAATTCTTTTTTAAATACCCTGCTTTCGTAATCAAATTTTCTTAGGCTCATTTCCAGAGATCGCTAGCTATCAATTGCGTATAGTACGCAAAAATGATAACTTCCGCACGTGGATTGTGGTGCTGGTCCCTACGTATCATAGCAACGCAAATACCTTGTTTCAACTTAAAGGTATTTTAAACAGACAGTATGATACTGCTGTACTTATTACTGGGAGTGCCACGGGACTTTTAATTTGAAAATGAATAGATATGCAGCAGTAAATAAACTAACGTAATCTGCGGAACTCGTCAGATATTTTTTATTTTGTATTATTTTAAAAGTTTTGGATGTATCGCGGGCTGGATAGAATTACTCAGCGGGCCAGATCCGGCCCGGGGGCCTTATCTTGCCCAGGTCTGGGTTAGGGTCAGGCTTTAAGCTAAATTAACTTTAGGCATAAATGTTAGGGTATTATGGTTAGGTTAAGGTTAGGGAACAAGGATTTTTTTGGTTTTCTGGTTTCCACAAAGATAGAAATGTACTAGTGTATGTCTGTGAATGATAATGATAATAGGGACTTGATGTCCCTAGAAATATTCTTATAACCTGAAAAATAGGTCCACGCAAGGTGTTTTTGGAAGGTCCCCAATGGGGAACATTTGATTTTTGGCATAGGGAATTAGGTTTGAGGAAAAACCTTTATTGGGTGTATTGTTAGCATTGGGATTACTTTTAAGCACTGCTGATAAGGTTTATTGTTAGCTGTAGGTTAAGTTTAGGCATTTTTACATCCGTCTTTCACTCCCATTTCTTGTTCTGTCTTCTCTGTTCTAGTGCTGTTTTAGTTGTCCCGTCTGCATTACAATCCACACCACGTATTGTCAAGTTCATCACTGGGTTTGGGGAATACCCTATCATTCAGAATGTTTTTTTTTTCTGTCCTTCCTCCTCATCGGCAGTTGACAGACTAGAGGCCCCCTCCCACCACACAGACACACACACACACAAATACACACCTCCCAAGGCACATAGCTGCAGTAGAAATACATATTCATCGAGCACTGTTTGTGTGATGAGGACACGCACATAAATACACACTTCTGCTAACAGACAGGCATGGCCCGTGTGCATGTGTGTGTGTTTCAGGACGGGTTGTGTGTCTGCTCTGTGTGTGGTTTTGACTGCCCATCACACCAAAGACGGCACACTGGATTGTGTTCACAAAGGAAACCCTGTGTGTGTGTGTGTGTGTGTGTGTGTGTGTGTGTGTG
>JACXGI010021575.1:0-10257 GCA_016801175.1 Esox masquinongy | reverse complement strand
GGCATTTGGAAACCGCTTGTATCCAAGGCCAACGCACAAGGATGCATAACTTTGTGTAAGGAACACAAAACGTGGTTCCCTGCACATTGGACAGTCAATGTTGAGATACTAACCCCGAAACCAGGACTGGAGACAATTAATGTTGAGATACTAACCCTGAAACCAGGACTGGCGACAATCAATGTTGAGATACTAACCCCGAAACCAGGACTGGAGACAATCAATGTTGAGATACTAACCCCGAAACCAGGACTGGAGACAATTAATGTTGAGATACTAACCCCGAAACCAGGACTGGCGACAATCAATGTTGAGACACTAACCCCGAAACCAGGACTGGCGACAATCAATGTTGAGATACTAACCCCGAAACCAGGACTGGAGACAATCAATGTTGAGATACTATCCCTGAAACCAGGACTGGAGACAATCAATGTTGAGATACTAACCCCGAAACCAGGACTGGAGACAATCAATGTTGAGATACTAACCCTGAAACCAGGACTGGAGACAATCGATGTTGAGATACTAACCCTGAAACCAGGACTGGAGACAATCAATGTTGTGATACTAACCCTGAAACCAGGACTGGAGACAATCAATGTTGAGATACTAACCCTGAAACCAGGACTGGAGACAATCAATGTTGAGATACAGTACTAACCTCGAAACCAGGACTGGAGACAATCAATGTTGAGATACAGTACTAGCCCCGAAACCAGGACTGTTCTGATCAATGGCACCACCCTCTGTGGGATCCTTGTGCCATTCCGGAAGCGGGATTCAAACCCTGGTTCCGCTAACTGCAAGTCCTTGTCAATTTATATAAATACAATGACAATTTCTAATTACCTATATATAGTGTTACCAAATATATTATTTCATAAACAGTTTGGAACCACACTAGCTACATGCAGTCTTAAAAAAGACATTCATTAAGCCACAGTTATCTCATAGATTCACAGGTTCAGCATACACTGAACCCATGTACACACATTTGTATCCTAGAAAAGATTAGATGGAGGGTTTGAGCACCTGATCATCAAAACAGTCTCTGCCTTTGTATGTGAGTATTAGCTTATTATCTGTGAGACATTTTTTGCAAGCAGGGAAATGATTTTAGAATGACCAATGCTGCTCCAAATCATTTGCAGAATGGTGGTCAAATGCAATGAATTAATTAAGGTGCTTAATAATAAATTGTGTGTGTCTGTGCACATGTAAATATTCTGGCTTGCTGTGCTATTTCCCTGAAATACTGGTTGTTGCCACATACCACCCGGAGGAGGTAAACTTTTATCCCACAGATCCATTGAAGGTAACCTCGACAGAGCTGTCAAAGGAGTCACTAAGAATTATCTGCATTGTGATGTTAATACTTCTGAAAGTAGTATCTTAACTGGCCAGAGCCAGCTCGTCTTGGATTTAAACGTTTCAAATTGTGTTAGTAAGATACTGAAAGTAGAAGACAAACGAAGATACTCCGTAAATTGAGATATTTTGCTTAAGTGGACTTTCTGCTCTAGTGGATGAACTATAATATTGCTTATCATTCAAATTCATATTAATTGCCAAGCTGGAGTCAACTGACACACACCCATGTCACACTATGACATCATCAAGTTTTGTCACATGAAGTTTTGTTTCTTAAAAATGTTCATCAGGCGCCTTTTTCAAAATGATTTGCATATCTGTTGCTATTTTAAATAGCCATGCTGCTAGTGGTTTTGTCAACTCTCTATCATTTATAGTCACGAAAACCATTCCTGCAGAATGAAAAAGGTTAACAGCATTTTTTAGTTAAAAATAGCTTATTTAAAATAATTGACAATAATAACAGTCAATAATGAGATTCATGTAATCAGTAAACCCTTCAAATGTCAAACATTTTCTTCCTTGGTTCTTGTTTTGTCCACAACATGCCTCTGTTTGAAAGGGAGGTCCCTCTCCCTCTGTGTGCAGATAGGGAGGTTAGGAATGGAGGAAGCAAGGTGAGAATCTCAACAGTAATGTCTTCCATATTTCTGAAAACCCACTGGATAAGAAATAGAGAGGGAAGGGACCTCTGATCTTTCATCAAATGGGTTTTGAGAAGAAGATGAGTAGATGACATGAATTTGACAGCTATTTACATTTTAAACAGTGCCTGGATGAGTGATAGACCAAGGAAGGTACCGCACCATAACACCCATCAAAACCGCTTGTCCAGACAAAAAAACAGTCCCTACCAACAGATGCTTGAGCACTTGTGGACATTTGAGACAGATTGTTGAGTGGTGACATATTGATATCTCTACCTTACATTCTAGGGTTGGTGACATTTTGGAATTATTGCTTACACCTAACTGTTTAGGGGAAAGTGGTTTGGACTTGTTCCTAAACAGGTTTCTTTCAGGTTTGTGGTAGACCTTCTGCACAACATGATGAATTGGTTTGATGTTTTCCAAGCACCCCACCCACTGTGTCTGAAGCTAAGCAGGGTTAGTGCTCATGTGCCCCTGAGTGGAAGACCAGACGCACAGTGATTAAAAAGAAGCACGTGAGTATTCATCACCTGTTTCATTATATATTCAAAAGTACAAAAATAAAGACAGAGGAATAGCAGTAAAAGCCCATTTCAGGTCTCCAAAAAACAAATTGCCAAATTATCCATAATATAACATTGTTAAAACAAATAAATGTTTGCTTAGGGCGCATTCATCTTTCAAAGGTCAAAGCTATTAATTTTCTTTTAAATTCCAGTTAGTACAACATTAACATACACAATTGTTTTAAAATTATTTTTTCATAAATCATTTTGATGAATTTGACTTAGAGTTACAGCAATGTAATTTTTTTGCAATTAAAGTGAGTGCTTTTAGTATTATTGTGCATAAAAAATAATTCTGAAAAACTTACTTTGTTTTCCAAAATATGTGAAAAGATCTTTTATCTAAAATATAAAATGTATTAAAAAAGCTTAATTTTTAAGGATTTTTTCATAAGTGCAACTTACCCTGAATCCAGATCAGTGATTATCTTTTTTAACTGACTGATGCTCAGCTTACCTTTCAGACAAATCTGTCTGTAGGTCCTGCTGGGATGTTCACCTGGGTCAGTCCTTTCTATTGATGTTTAGCACCTGTTTATAGCAAAAAAATTTGATATATACAGACATCTTACTTTTCTGTATATAACAATTTAAGAGCACCAGGACAATTGCAAACTATGGGCCTAATGCAAGCTAATTTAATGAATATGCCTGGCGGTATTTCTGCACAACTCGTTGCCTAGCTAACATCAACATATAATATCAGTCTTGAAAATGTGCCCAGCAGTGTAGTTACAATGTTATCACTTAAGTGGCACCAGTCAGCTAATGTCAATAAATAACTATTGCCAAATGTAACGTAATGCCAGGCTAATATATTCGTAGAAATCACAAATTAAGAGCAAAGACTTCAGTGTCAAATTCATATTCACTGTCAAGCTGTAATGTATCAAAAATAATTAACATTTCTGCATATCAGTGCTGTGCTTTTACTTATGTCTCTTACCCTTACAAAATTATTTCTCTCCACATCAGTATACAACGAGAGCTAATGGCGGAGACTCATAAAAGTGACACATATTTCTTTGACTAGAGAACCACAGAAAATGAGCAATAATTCTTACAACAGTCCAGACCTTGCGTTCTCCTGGGTATTGTCCTAGAAATTGTATGCATAATCACAGGTGAAGATTCAGAGGGGAACAAATAATGGAAATGTAATTTACAGTTTCTCCCAGAATATCACACAGGAGAGTTGTTTGTGAATGAAGACCCTAGGGCTTGACTGATCCCTGCAAGTTTTTCCAACATGAGTCCCTGTTACTGGCCTTCCATCACTTGTTTCTGAACTGCCAGCTCAGCATGAGATTGTCATCCTCTTGGCCTCCTACAAGCTGGCAAATATACAATTTTGTCTAAATGGATACCCCTGTGAATTCTCTTGTTCACTGCCCTGCGTATCGATGCTACCGCATTTTTCACATGACTTCTCTTGATTAGGAGTCAATGAAAAGCAATGAACTCTCGGAATTCCAATCATACCAAACTGCCCCAGATTTTTCATGCTGGCATAATTTAGAAAATATTAGGAAATTGCTTGAAATACCTTACCAGTGGTACTTACCAACAGATGGAGTACTACAGTGTTGTGGTACTACACCTCCTTTGGTTATATACTTTAAGAGCAGGCCTATAATACCATCGTTAATACACATCAGCCTTACGGACCTGATGAAAAAGTGGCGTTAGGGCAGGCCTATTTCAGCACTTCTCTGAGTAAACAATTACTCCATTGACAAACAAGATATTTCTTTTTAGGCAGATTTTATATGCTTAAAAATGCTGTCTTTACTATAGAACACCGGGAATCCTATATGAATTTTCTTTTGAGTTTTTGCTGACATAAAATGCAACAATAACTGAGCAGTTCGGTTAATTGTACCCTGCAGCTACTAAGCCCTACTTTGTAAATGTCAATGTGGCAGGTGTAGGAAGGAATTTGGTACAATTCTAATCATCTAATGTACATGAAAACCTCTCTAGGTTGGCGTAAGAACCAGAATGGGTAGTGGTGTTTTCTGTATAACAACACACCAGGCATGATCAATGCCTGAGGGATTTTCCCCCATCCAGTTTGTGTGCAGTCAAGCATTTTGGCATGTTTCAATGCTCCCCTGGTGTGCCTGTTGGCACCTCCCTCTCATCTCTCTTACCTCTAGGTCCTCCTCCCTACCACCCAAAGTGGAAGCCTCTCTGCTCCCTTTAACCACAGGACTCTGGCCAGACATAAAGCCTGAATATTATAAGATATATGATATTTCTGCAATATGTGCTTTAAATGCTGAGTAAGTGTTTACCATATTTGTTTTATTTTTTTGCCTAATTTTTCCTAATAAGATGCAGTAATGAGGTCATTGAAATGCATACCGTAACAAGTAATAATTTGTAACAAGTAATAACAAATTACCTGTTCCTGTACAAATGATTAAAAGTAAATAACAAAGTATATATTCGTCAAATTCGTCACGATTCAGTCATTCTAACAGGACCACAATGTGGTTACTCAAGTCCGACTGTGAGTAACCACTTCTCTGTGTCAGGGCCTGGAAAGTTGGAGAAGATAGAGGATAAAATAAATGCAACAAAGTACAGAGAAATCCTGGATGAAAACCTGTTGTAGTCTGTAAGAGACCTGGGACTTGAACAATTTTGCAAAGGGTTTTGCAAAAAAGGCTCATGTCCAGATTTGCCATGCTGGTACAGACAGCTGGTACAGACTTCATACAGAACACAGTGATGGGGGAGGTACATAACCACAAAAAAACAGAACATTGAAAACATATTTCCTGATACTGTTTCCTATCCTAACACTATTCAAAATCTCTTCAGCCTATGTTTATGATTGTTGTAATTTCATTGAAGACACATCAGCTAAGTTTATCCCAGCACAACTAAATATTCTGGAGATTCGCATTGTCTTTCCATGAATGAAAAAAGTTGGTGAGTGAATAAAAACAATACTGAATAAAAACAATAATGTTACTGTAACGTACTACTCACACAGGGACACAGGGACCACATGTTGTTACTGTAGCACACATGGCACTTTCGTTTGTATTTCTATGAACTTCAAAGAATACACTTACATATGGATGGCAAAACTACATCTTAAAATTATATTGATAAGAACAACATCACACAAGAAAACATAGCAGACATTAGACATTAGTTTTGTTCCCCAAGAGAAATAAGCAAGTCAACCATAAACCTGGTGGATGATTGCAGCTATCTAACATTGCTTTAGCAGGCCCCAGAAAGAAATAACAGATTTAATGTTTCTTTTTTTGGGGCGGTAATATCTGCTAATACAACCTACCAAACAGGTGCAAAGTATAAGCACAATGTTCCAGTGTTAAATCCTTTGATTCTGCAGCAAATTGTCTGTCAGACTCTGAACCCACATTAGATTTCTGGGACCATGGTATAGTGGTTCTAATACTGTCCAATGAATTCAAGGGGTATAATCACATCCATAATCTATGCACCAATAACTGAATGTAAGGCAAACTGTAAGAACCCATTTCCCACCTGAGTTGCAGCAATGAATGCGTTATGTTGGTTCACTCATAATCAGTCCAGGGGGACATATTTGTTTGTATGTAAAACAAATTAAGACATAACCTTGGTCCTGCCCAATACATTTGATCTGAATAGGATGTAAAACCAGGATGTTTGAAATTCACTGCCCCCATGCAACCTACACCAAGCAATTATTATGTTTATCTCATATGCTTTTTAACACTAGAGATGGAGGCAGCAAGGACTACCTCTAACTCAGCAATTAAAGATGCAGTATGGGACTTTTTACAAATAACAAAAAAATGTACTCTCCCCATTTTGTGGTGGATGTATAACATGTCGTTTATATGGGCATTCTTTAAGTAGAATCACTGTCATACCTCAGATCGCCATGAAAAACCAAGTTTGAAAGAGAGTGTTTTTTATATATGCGGGGCACTTTTTTGGCTCATCAGCGGCATATTCATGTACTGTATATTTTGAGACCAACTTTGGTAGATATGTATACATTGCTATATATTTATTTTGCTGCGTATGTTTATTTGCTGCGAAGTGCAGATCTTCAACCCTCTGGATTGAATCTAGGCTTAACAACTGGTAATTTAACTCTCCAGTGCATGGCTCCAACTAGGCTGGACTTCTATGACCTTTCATGCAACACCAGCCAGGATTTCATTTAGAGTGATTAAGACCACTTAATTACTCTAATCGAATTCAGGAAAGACACGTAATTAGAATAACTAATTTGACATGGCCAGCCCAATGGAAGACTTCCAAACCTTTCCTGTCTTATTTCCATGACCTTTTCTAACATTGTCTGGGATGAACTGATATGTATTTTGTTCTATTGTTTTCCCAATGCATACCATGCATATGACCATAAAAACTTGTGATGTGGGCTGGTGTGGATGGAACACTGGCGCCAAATTCTCATCTCAGCCTGCCCATGACAGCCCTTGTAAGAGTCATATATAGAGAGACGGTGACAGACAGATACAGAACATATGACACACCCTGCATTTCCACATCGAAAGCTATTTTAAGGTAGTGTCCTCTGTTTTGCTCCAGAGTCCAATTTTTCAAGGAGGTTGGTTGTGTTTTGGAGACGCAAAATAGGCCCTTGGGCATGAGTAAATCTACAAGTCTTCTTGGCCCTCATTGTCCTTGACAGGGCCAAGCAGCTGCTTCAGCTTGCAATCGTGCATAAACATCAGCATAGCCCAGAGATGTTTGCATGCTCGAAATGAAGAGGCTGCAGCAAAAACAAAGATTACATGCCAAATGCCCTAACTTTGAAAGCCATGGTGAACTACGTATGGGTACAAATGAACTACATTTGTGGACATTTGAAAATTTCATATTTTGTCTTGACACCCGCTTACCTGTTTGCAGATTAGAAATGAACCAAGAGCAAAACCAATGTTTACAAGTTGCATTGTTAGGCCTTTAATGCCACCAGCGTGAGCATATAGTTACCTCATGAAGCTAGAGGAATTGGGAATCTGACTTAGTTGTGATATTTGTACTGTAGGGAAGTGATCATGGTGTGACATCATCAACCACCGTGGCCTATGTAAGCATTGGGAGACCAAAACCTTTTTTTCTTTTTTCGTTGTCCCTGTAGTAAAATGACCATTTATAGATTTTCAATTTTACTTGCAACATGTGGGAGGAAGCACTGTCCTCACACATGTTGAGTTTGGAGGCATTTGCTTGTACATTAGACAAGATGTTTCTGTACACTTCATTAATTCATTTTTCTGTTGCCATCAGCAGTTACATAATCAATGACAACAAGTGAGTCAGTTTCAGAGGCAGCCCTCCCTGGCAAAAACACCTCCCCAATAATTGAGTTGTAATGGGTTGAAAAACACTTGAAAAAACAAGAACACCTGTCAAGCCAATTTTGTGTAAAGAGTGTCTTAATTTCTAAACAGTGAAACCAATAAGTACATAAATACAAATAACGACATAAAATTTAAGCAGAGTGAATACTTTTACGTCATTGTATTAATTTATTTATTTTTAATCCAGACGTTTGGAGTATAGAGCCTAATGGAAACCAATTTGTTTCACTGTTTTGTTTTGAGGAATAAGTATTTGAATATTTCAGAGATTCCAGGAGCATATAAATATATTGCCCCCAGAAAAACACAGCTCCAACTGAATAATATTCCTGGAACTGTCACTTTTAGTAACCTCTCAACCTGAAGTATCACTTAACAGCGGAAATTATAAATGCTATTTCCAATTGTACTTACAGTGAATAGGTATGAAAATTACACTCAATTGTTGTACCTTTCTAGGTTGATAATAATGGACAGGTACACAGAAAATGCTCTCCCAGGCATTTCAGTGAGACCCTGCAGTGATTTTCTGTGTCACATTCATCTCCAGGATGCTTGCTGAAAAAACCTCGGTGATCTGGAGGTTAATGCATTTTCTAAGCCAGCATTGTTTTTGTTTTCACCTCCTTGTTGAGGCACAATAGGGACACTGCCAATGAAAGCAAGAATGATGATGTGTACTTTAGAGTCCTAACAGCATGAGACCCGACATCGACACAGTAACACCTTGACGTAAATAGGAGCAAATTGCAACTGAACTGTGCAAAGACACTTTCCTGAGAACGTGAAAGTTGGTCGTAGCTGCACAAAATTGATCACTTTTTGACGTGGAAAGACAGTTACATTAACAGCAATCAGAGGCACCCATCACTCAAGTTTAATACGCAGTTTAAAAAAGTTTAAACATCATCTGGAATAATTGAGTGGCAGCTATGATATTACATTCATTTTGCTTTGTTGAATTATTGACACAAAGCATATTTCCCGCAGAATGTTTAGTGTGAATGTCTGGCTTTGAGATTCTCCCTAAAAATACCACTTGTGTTATTGATCACAAGTGACAGTGGATCCACCTCAGGTCAGACCGCTGGGGAAGTGGATCTGCATAGTAGTGTTTGGGCATATGTTTACCACTTTCCGATGTCTCTACTGGCCAAATGTGTGAGATATTTACCAAGGTTTACCATCACAACCTACCTTGCAAATGTGCATAATGTGTCTCAAAACATGTAGCCAACCTCAGCTGAACTGCAACAAGTAATTGAGAGTTATTATTAAAACGAATCATCAGCTACCATACGTGCATGTAGAACAGAAGAGCAACAGCATGTTCATATAACAGAGGGAAAAGAAGAATAAATAAATAAACCCCAAAGCAGAAATGTGTTCAAACTGTTCCAAAATAACTGGAAACAAGGGCTAGCACAGGGGAACAGCATACCCAAGTGTGTCTGTCTGCCTCCTGATAAAGCCATTGTCTATTTATCTTTTGGAATTAGTTCCAAAATGGGCTGGCTTAGGTGACCAATACACAGTCACAATACAAACTTTACTCTGTGACCAGGGGGCTGCTGGGAAAGGAATTCCTCCAGTTGCCATCACACAAGAGTTTCTACAAAGTGTGTGCCAGCCATTAAATGGATCTTAATGCTGGGACTGCTCAGGGGGAAGGAGAGAACAGTAGCACGCTAAAAACAACAACAACCTAGAGAACTGCTTTGTGTGCGCTGAGGGTTCCCATGAACTGGCAGTGTTGATATATCCCCTCATTATTGTGCAGATTGGTGTACTTCTCGTACTACGTTTTATTTTATTTTTTATGCTTCGCGGCGCACATCGGTGATAACAGAGACGGGGAATAACGTCAAAATTGTCACAGTATTTTATTAGATGCTTGTAAAAGCAGGCAAAAAATACATGTTTATGTAATATAAACCCTTCCCTCATTCAGCTGTGGTATTTATCCACAAACACACCGCTGGTGCATTGGTGCCAAATCATTATCATATTGGGAAGAGTTCACTGCCAAGTCTGATGCTGCCTAGTGGCAAACCTCACTGTCCGACCTTTGATTATTTTGTGTTTATGATGGTTATTAATGTTTTCCATTATTATGAAATAGTATTATTATTATTATTATTAGCAGTCCCATGACGGAGATCCTTTTACCACCACAACATATTTTCTCAATTCTAGTGGATAATGATAAAGCACCTCACGCACTGTGACGAAGTGTGGTCAAACCTCACCCACACACACACGCACGCGCGCACACACACGCACACACGTTAGCATGTGAAG